>JAWWNI010000143.1:0-48479 GCA_034642065.1 Darevskia nairensis
TAGCCCAAGCAGTTTGCCGGTCACCTGACAGACTGGAAAAGTGGCCTGGGCAGCCGTGGTTTTGCAGGCCTGCCCCTCTCATGTGCCCGGAGGACACGGAGCATTAAGCCTCTTTTCCTGTTCAGGCCTGACAATCCCCCAGATGAAATTTAATGGGAATTTTGCTCCACTCTTTTGTCTGCGTCAGATCAAAGGCAGTATAAAAAATCAGTTTGAGCTGCTTTGGATCCTGAGTTGGGCTGCAGTTTTGGCGGCTGTGTTTGTGGCTGTTTTCCACCGCTGCCCCCCTGCAAGCTGCCTTTGTTACAGTTCTGCACTCTCCTCTACCCCCCCCCCCCAGCCCCAGCATCCGTGAATGCGCGAGACCTTGTTGGGCGCTCTCCGACAAAATGTGTTTCATTAGCCACGTATCAAAGTTGTTTTGCTGCTGTCACGCAGCTGAAAAGTTAAACATGCCTGATCAAAGCCGCGTAAACACAGCTTCGCAACAAATGCCTGGGGGCCCTGCCAGAAAACACAAGAGCTGTCGAAAGCTGAGCCCCCTTTCTGAATACCCAGCGCCGAGTCCCACATGAGCGCCTCTCAAAGAGGATCTGCGAGACCGTGAAATTTCATCTTCCATTCCCCCCCCCTGGTCAAAAGGGCTATTAATACACCCGCACAGCCAGGCTCCAAGAGGACTCCTGCTGTCTCCTGAATGCCAGCATCTCCTGGTGGAAACTCTGGGTTTTCCGGTTGTCTGCAAGATGCGCTGCGGCTGAAAGATGGGTGTTTGAGAGTTGCAAGCATCTGTCAAAGGTTCAATCCTTTCCCTCCCTCTCCCACCTCTTCCTTCCATTCTTCCTTCAGGCTGGTTCGAATCACATAGATCAATCTGTCCTAGATCAATCTGTCCTTGTAACCTCCTGGAGCTGCAGGATTTGATCAAGTTTTTACTGGGCAAGGGTCTTTGCAGACCCTTACCCAGCATACAGACATACACTTCTAACTTCTAGCTCAGACTCAACTTTTTCTTCTTTGGCAATTCCTTGTAGCTGAGTATAATTGTCTTCCATAAACACAGTTTTTAAAAGTGAGTCCGTAAGTGACAGTGGAGGCCAATTCTGGATCCACACGTCCTTCCACAGTGGGGACATTGGTTTCCCGGGCAGGAGTTGATCACGGTGTGGATTTGCCAAGCGTGCCTTCCTCTTAGCACATTCCTCCCTTGCGTCCTGAGTTCGAGTGTCTTCAAAACCCATGACACCTTTGGTAAAGGCTGTTTTCCAGTTGGAGTGCTCGCAGGCCAGTGTTTCCCAGTTGTCGGTGTTTACACTACATTTTTAAAGATTTGCCTTGGAGAGTCTTTGAACCTCTTTTGTTGACCAGCAGCGTTACGCTTCCCATTTTTAAGTTTGGAATAGAGTAGTTGGTTTGGAAGACGATAATCCTACTATCCCAGCGGTTAGCCAGACCCATGTCCTTTCAAAATGAAAACGGGGGACGGGAATCACTGTTGTCCTCTGGGGGAGGGGTGAAGGTAAAGGGACCCCTGACCATTAGGTCCAGTCGTGACTGACTCTGGTGTTGCAATGCTCATCTCGCTTTATTGGCCGAGGGAGCCAGCATTTGTCCGCAGACAGCTTCAGGTCATGTGGCCAGCATGACTAAGCCACTTCTGGCGAACCAGAGCAGCGCACCGAAACACCGTTTACCTTCCCGCCGGAGCGGTATCTATTTATCTACTTGCACTGGTGTGCTTTCGAACCTCTTAAGAAAGCCACACCTGTGATGGCCTGGGACTCTGGCTCGGACTCGGAACCAGAGGAGTCTCTGTCTGCACCGGATCCTCTGCCTCAGACATCATCTGAACCAAGTCCGGGGCCTGATCCTGAAGAGTCCCAGTCTGCACAGATTTTTCTGCAGCAAACACCAGCTGGGCCGAGTCAGGGGCCTGAGCCTGTCCTGGCTCCAGATGCGGAGATTACCTCGTTGCCTTCAGCTGGACCATCACTTACAGCTGGTCCACTACCGGTTTGGTCAGGGGAGGCTGAGGCGGCCCCTGAGTCCAGTAACCCACCGGCGTCTCCCGAGCTGCAGAGACTCAGTTCTGAGAGAAGGAGAGACCTGAGTACTCACAGGAGGAGTGCTTGCCTTTGGCGAAACAGGGAGGTGAGTCGCCGGGGGATCGGGACGGCCATTGCCCCGACAAAGATAAAAGGCTGCCAGACCCTGCTCCAGGTTGCAGGAGCAACATTGCTGCAAGCAAGATCCTGCCTGAGATCCTGCCTCTGTCCTTGCCTGCTTTCCTGCTCCGTGTTCTGCCTTGGCTCTGTCGGACTGTGAACCTTCAGATTCTGGACCGGACCTGGACCTCATATTACCCCCCGTCCCAGCACAACACCTGTGATAATAATAATAATAATAATAATAATAATAATAATAATAATAATGGCACAATATTCCTGAACCCCTTTTGTCCGATCTCAAGATTTCTGCATCCATGAATTTTGCCGAGTCTGCCCAGCGTTTCAGCATTTGCCTCGCTTGTTGGCTCTGATGGGCGTTGCGGGGGCCTCGTCTGATCTCCGATCAAGCCCTTCCCCGTTCCAAACCCAACGCCCGATGCCTTAGCGAGGAAGGCCAGACGTAATTGGCGCTCTTCCTCGTTTGTGCTTGTACAATCCTTGGCGTGCTGAGAAGTCCCCCCAGGTGGCCGGGCCTCGGTGAAAGGTCAGCAACCGCGTCAACTTCCATAAATCAACCCTAACGAGACACAACAGCATTTGGTCCGAGGGGCTCTTGACTCTTCCTCCGAAGGCTGGGGGGATCTGATTCCTCTTCCTCATTATTCTTTTCCTCGGATCCGTTTTTTGAGATGGTGGTGGGGAGCAGGGAGACGTGTGGGCGAGTTTCACGTCAGCAACCCTGGGAGATTCAGACTCTTGGTTATCAGCAGGATCAAGGAGAGAACGTCCAGGAAAGAGAAGGAACAAGCTATAATTAAATGAACCAATCAAAGTACGGTTAAGGAATGCAAACATTTCATTGGAGCACAGCGCCTCTTGGAGTTGTTCCCTGCTGCGATGGAAACTTGAATTCGCTCCCAAAGGAGAAGAAGAAGAAGAGTTTGGATTTGATATCACGCTTTATCACTACCCGAAGGAGTCTCAAAGCGGCTAACATTCTCCTTTCCCTTCCTCCCCAACAACAAACACTCTGTGAGGTGAGTGAGGCTGAGAGACTTCAGAGAAGTGTGACTAGCCCAAGGTCAGCCAGCAGCTGCATGTGGAGGAGAGGAGACGCAAACCCGTTCACTAGATTACGAGTCTACCGCTCTTAACCACTACACCACACTGGCTCTCGGTGGAGGAGGCGGTGAAGGCAACCAACTTGGATGGCTTTAACAGAGGATTGGCAAATTCATGGAGGAGGAGAGGGCTATTGAAGTCTCCTTGCCAGAGGGCTCTGCTCTGCCTCCACAGATGGAGGCAGTGATGTTTCTGAACCCCAGTTGCTGGAAACCGCAAGCAAGGAGAGTCCACCCACCTCCCGAGGGAGTCCGTTCCACTGCTGAACAGCTCTCACTGTCAGAAAGTTCTTCCTACCCTCCAGAGCAGGAAAAAACAAGCATGTTCCCTCTTCCATGTGACAGCCCTTAAGATATTTGAAGATGGCTCTCATATCTCCTCTCAGTCTCCTCTTTACCAGGCTGAACGTACCAGTACCCATCTCCTTCAAGTGCTCCTCATTAGGCTTAGTTTCCAGACTGTTGTTAATCTTGGTTGCCCTCCTCTGCACACCTTCCAGCTTGTCAACATCCTTCTTAAATTGTGGTGCCCAGAATTCATAGAATCATAGAGTTGGAAGAGACCCCAAGGGCCATCCGGTCCAACCCCCCTGCCAAGCAGGAAACACCATCAAAGCATTCTGACAGTGGCTGTCAAGCTTCTGCTTAAAGACCTCCAAAGAAGGAGACTCCACCACACTCCTTGGCAGCAAATTCCACTGTCAAACAGCTCTTACTGTCAGGAAGTTCTTCCTAATGTTTAGGTGGAATCTTCTTTCTTGTAGTTTGAATCCATTGCTCCGTTAGTATTAGGTGAATAGTCCTCTTCTCAGGAGCAGCAGAAAACAACTTTTCTCCCTCCTCTATATGACATCCTTTTATATATTTGAACACGGCTATCATATCACCCCTTAACCTTCTCTTCTCCAGGCTAAACATACCCAGCTCCCTAAGCCGTTCTCATAAGCATCGTTTCCAGGCCTTTGACCATTTTGGTTGCCCTCCTCTGGACACGTTCCAGCTTGTCAGTATCCTTCTTGAACTGTGGTGCCCAGAACTGGACACAGTATTCCAGGTGAGGTCTGACCAGAGCGGAATACAGTGGTACTATTCCTTCCCTTGATCTAGATGCTATACTCCTATTGATGCAGCCCAGAATTGCATTGGCTTTTTTAGCTGCTGCATCACACTGTTGACTCATGTCAAGTTTGTGGTCTACCAAGACTCCTAGATCCTTTTCACATGTACTGTTCTCAAGTGTACTGCTCTCACATGTACTGCTTTTGCTTGCTTGAAGGTTACCTACAACTGGGGAAGGAATCGGATCTCTCCAGGTCAATGCGTAGCCCATAGGGCAATTCTGCAATGCAGGTCTCCTCAGAGCAGTGAATCCCAGTTGCTGGAAACCACAGGAGGCAAGGGAGCTCTTGTGGTCGAATCCTGCTTGTGGGGCTTCCCAAGGGCATCTGGCTGGCAAGATGCTGGACTCGATGGGCCCAGTGGCTCAATCCCAGCAGGCTCTTTTCAATCATGGATGGATTCTGTTGCTGTTCCTTCATTGTGGAAGAGGCTTTTTCAATGCACATCCAGTCCTCAGAGCTTGAGGACCCCAGGAAGGGTCAGTGTTTGAGGAAAAGCATTAAAGCATTAAAAGCATAAAAGGATCTGAATAAAGATGAGTATTCACCCCCCTGCTCACCTCATCACTGGGTTTTTCAACCATTTGAATATTTGCAGAACCTCAAGGGGTGTCGCAAGGAGTGCTTGAAAGTAATATTTGTGGAATCTCAACCTCCCCTTAGCGATCTAACTGGAGGTGGGGGGAAATAAGAGCCCCTTATCTTTCCTTGTCAAGTAGGGAGGGGGAATGCATTTGAAAAACAAATAGCTGGTGGGGCCGCAGCAGGCAGTGCGACCTCACCTCTGCAAAAAGCAGGCTGCCCCTCTCCCCATTGCAACAGTTTTCTGGATGCTGCTGCTTAAAGTAGCTTTCCTCCCCCCCCCCACCTCCTTCCTCAAGATTAGGGTTTGGGCTTTCTTTCTGTCTTAAGGGGAAGAGGTAACATCTGGGAGATAGCCTTGGGTGCAACTTAAAGGTGGGGGGGGGCTGCACTCACACTCTTTTTGTGGGAGATGAGTGGGAATATGGATGAGGGAATATTGTTTAATATTTCCTATCCCAGCTTGTGTTAACAAGCTCCAAACTAGCAGAGATTCTCATCCCCAATTAAGCGCAGCAAAACGTGGCGATTAAGTTCGTTTGAACTTCTATAACAAGGCAGATTCCTGGCATGTTTCCCTGGTTCCCCCTTAAAAGTAAATACACGACACATAGCTCTTTAAAAGTAAAAAGGTTACTCACAGACATTTCCAAGGTTCTACAAGTCTCAGAAAGGCAGGCTAGCTTAGATTAAATGTATATACATGTGGAGACTCTCCTTAAGGGAGGAGGCTCCATCTGGGCCCTCTTGGCTGGAAGCCAAGAGTGCATCTTCTCTTGAGATGTTGCATGCTCGAAGATCCGATGAGGAAGAGGGTGGAATGGCTGCTCACCTGTGACTTTGAGTAACTACAGGTAAGGCCACTCCCACCTCTGGTCACACAGAGGAAGTGGTCTCAGTCCAGGTACAGGAAACTCTAACTGGAGGACTGACACCCCTTGTGTACATTCTAGGAATGTTGTGATTGACTGTACCAGTGTTATATAGCCCACATTTTTTCACTCTTAGCAGGGTGCCCACACAATCCAGTCCTCCGTTCATCCCCCAGTTGGCTTTCTCGCTCCATCCCAAGAAACAGAGGGAAAGTTCAGAACGAAACAGAGAAATTCTGGTTGGGGAAAACCATTCTAATCTAACATGAATCTTCCCAAATCCCGCTTGGCTTGTTCAGTTTGCGCCTCTACGCAAATCTGCAAGGAGCTGTCAAGACACTGCCATCCTTGAGAGCCAGTGTGGTGTAGTGGTTAAGAGCGGTAGACTCGTAATCTGGTGAACCCGGGTTCGCGTCTCCGCTCCTCCACATGCAGCTGCTGGGTGACCTTGGGTTAGTCACACTTCTCTGAAGTCTCTCAGCACCACTCACCTCACAGAGTGTTTGTTGTGGGGGAGGAAGGGAAAGGAGATTGTTAGCCGCTTTGAGACTCCTTCGGGTAATCATAAACCGGGATATCAAATCCAAACTCTTCTTCTTCTTCTTCTTTGGCGATTCCTCATAGCCGAGTAAGACTGCCACTGTGGTGTAGTGGTTAAGAGCGGTAGACTCGTAATCTGGGGGAACCGGGTTCGCGTCTCCGCTCCTCCACATGCAGCTGCTGGGTGACCTTGGGCTAGTCACACTTCTTTGAAGTCTCTCAGCCCCACTCACCTCACAGAGTGTTTGTTGTGGGGGAGGAAGGGAAAGGAGAATGTGAGCCACTTTGAGACTCCTTCGGGTAGTGATAAAGCGGGATAATCAAATCCAAACTCTTCTTCTTCAGCAGCAGCAGCAGCTGTGAAGAGGAGCGCTGCCTCTGACGTGCCTCAGTTGGCGTTGATTTTTCTTCGCTGGTGGGGAGGGGGGAATGTACTAGGACTTGCATGAGAACAGGAGCAGGAGCCCTATCTGCTGGGTCAGGCCAAAGAGAGCCCACCTCGTCCAGCACGCTGTTCTCAACCAGAAGTCTGTGAGTGGAATCCCAAAAGCTTGTCTGTGCTTTGGAAACCCAGGTCTTAAGTCCCTGCCGCCCCGTGACTGGGGACGAAACACAGCGAGAAGTGGGTGGTTGTAGATGATGGACTGGATTTTTCATTTTGACATTGGCTCTTTTTTTTTTTTTTTTTTAAAGGAAAAGTGTGGGGTGGGCAGATTGGCATTGCAGTGATGGTGGGGGAGGATAATTCTTTCCTGTTGTGCTATTTTCCTGATACAACAACATAGAATAATTTTAGGGATGCAGTCTCCTCCTCTTCCTCCTCAGAACCAGCCAGGGGCATGAGCCCCTAACAAAATGCAGGAGTCTCTGGCCTGGGGGAATGGTTTTCTTTTCTTTTTTTATAATCATTTTTATTAGTTTATAAAAATACAATAATAAATTCACACATTTATCTTCACATCTTATACCGTTTGGCTTTTTACGGCCGTGACTTCCGTCAAACCTAGATATTCTAATATCTATTCCTTATATCTATATTTCCAAAGTCAATCATTGTTTTATATCATTATTTCCTAAAATTAATCACTATATCTTCGTACTAACAACAATATTTCTTCCTTACTCTACAAAGCCTCTTGCAATCCTACCAACGTATTCAATTGAATACAGTTTTCCTTTAAATAGTCTGTAGATTTAGCCCAGTCTTTGATGAACTTCTGGTCCCCGCTGTTCGCGGATTCTCCCCGTCATCTTGTCCAATTCTGCATACTCCGTTAATTTCGCAATCCATTCTTCTTTTGTCGGTGTTTGTTCTTCTTTCCATTTTTGCGCTATCAACATTCTCGCCGCAGTCACTGCATATTGGATGGGGGAATGGTTTTCATTGGGGTGGTGAGACTGGGGGTGGCCTGGAGGTGATGGTAGGTACGAAACCTCTGTGCCAGGTTGTTGCAAGAAGAAACGGGGGTGTGAGTATCTCACACCATGAGTCCCTCTCCCATCTCTTTCTTGTCTCCCTCGCACACAGCGCCTGGTGTGTAGGAGGCAGGCTCCTGCTGTTTGGAGCCGCAGAGCTAGCGAGAGTCAAACCTGTTCCTTCTACTGCTCCTGACAGCTTCCCGGCTGGAGGCAGAGGCGGCAGCGAGGCAGACAGCGAACCTGCCTCCTCTTTCCAGCTTTGCACGGCTGCGTCATAGCTAAGCTTCGGCAGGTGCATCGGCCGACGTCTCCCGCTGCCCCTCGGCTTGCCCCTGTCTCACACGTCAGGCAATCCAACACTTCCCATGTCCTCTTAATCATAGAATCATATGAGTTGTAGAGATGGGAGGGACCCCCAGGGGTCATCTAGTCCAACCCCCTGCAACGCAGGAATCACCGTGAAAGAGTGCCTGAGAAATGGCCACCCAAACTCTGATTAAAAACCTCCCAGGAAGAAAAAACTCCCGCCACCTTACACTATCAAATGCCTCTTAGTGTCAGAATGTTCTTCCTCATGTTTAGTCGGCATCTCATCTTTTTAGTTGGAATCTAATTTTTTCCGTTTGAATGCATTGGTGTTTTTTTTTTAAATTATATTTATTGGGTTTTAAACAAAAAACAGAAGAAAACAACATAATACAAAATACCAAATACCAAATATAAAAACACAAACATACATAATAATTTCCCTTTCATCTTGTCTAATCATATTGGGGTGACTTCCTCCTGTCCCCCCTGCTGCGTTTCATTGTCAATCATCTTTAGTAATTTCCTCTCATCTTTAATTTTTTTTCTTATATTACTTATATTCTCATCTTATAATCATCTTAACCAAAAATCATACATCTATATTACTTAATCCTATTTTTCTAATCTGTAAGCTGTCATTTCTTCCAACTTTTGTCTATCTTTAAATCTTACAATAGTTCTTTAAATATACTTTAAATTTATTCCAATCTTGTTCCACCGTCTCCTCCCTCTGGTCGCGTAGTCTCCCGGTCAGTTCGGCGAGTTCCATATAGTCCATCATTGAATGCATTGGTTTGGGCCCTGCCCTCTGGAGCAGGAGAAAACAAGCCGGTTCCATCTTCTAGGTGACAACCCTTTAGAGCAGTGGTTTTCAGTCCAGGTGCCGTGGCACCCTGGGGTGCCTTGAATGATGGTCAGGGGTGTTATGGGCAACACCGGCCTCTGTCCCTCTTTCCTTCCCTCCCTCCTCTGATGCCCTCTCGCGTCTCTGCCTCCCCAAGGCTTGCACAGCTATTTGTTGCAGCGACCCTGGCTGCAAGCTCCCCAGAGGAATGGTGCCTCTGGGGCTGGCCTGTGGGTGCTGGCTGCCAGGAGCAGAGGCAGCTCAGAGACCAGGGGGCTGCAGCAGCGGCTGCCCAGAGGAATCTCAAGGAGATGAGGCTGAGGGAACGCTCCACAAGGGAGGGTGTTTGAAAAAGGACGAGAGGCTACCAGCTCTGCAGGCAAGCGGGGGGGACATAACTGGGCTCCTGAGCCCCACAGGGGAGCCGCAGAAAAAAATGTAGTTGGTCAAGAGAGCTGTGGACTCCAAAAGGTTGAAAACCTCTGTTTTAGAGATTTGCAGAGTTGTTATGGCAGCAGAGAGCATTGTTGGCTGCTTGCTCTCCACCTTAGAGCAGATTTATGCCATGAGGTGCCACAGAAAGGCACTGGATATAGTGAAAGATCCATCGCATCCTGGTCACTGTCTCTTTGAACTTTTGCCATCGGGACGGAGATACAGGACGATGACAACAAGAACAAGCCGTCTTAGAAACAGCTTCTTCTCCAGAGCGATCGCTGCCTTGAATGGGAAGCCTGGACTTTGAAGTCATCTAATCTTACCTGTTATGTTTTATCATTGTATGGTTTTCATCAGTGTGTATGGTTTTAATCAGTGTTTTTGTAGTTGTTTTGTTTTTGTGTGGAGTGCCCTATCTGGGTGGATGGAGCAGCCAAGTAATTTCGTTGTCCCCGAAGGGGACAATGACAATAAAATATATTCTATTCTATTCTATTTGAAAATGACTATCATATCTCCACCAGTCTCCTCTTCTCCAGGCTAAACATACCCAGTTCACCAGGCCCTGGAGATTTGAATTCTTTTAAAGCAGGGGTGGCCAACTCTCAAGAGACTGTGATCTATTCCCAGAGTTAAAAACTGGCAGTGATCTACCCCCTGTTTTGTGGGGTTCAGGTGAAAGTTGTTGAGCTTTTTTTTAGGAAGGAAAGCCCTGTTTTTTGGGGGGGTGTCAGGTCAAATTTGTTGAGGTATTTCTTGGGAGGAGGAAAGCCCAGTTTTTAGGGGTTCAGGGCAAAAATGTTGAGCTTTTCTTAGGGGAGGCAAACTTGTTGATCTTCTTTGGGGGAGTAAGTGATCTACCAGTGATCTAACGCAGACGTCCAGTGATCTACTGGTAGATCACGATCTGCCTGTTGGACGTGCCTGCTTTAAAGTATCTAGGTTTTTCCATACTACCTCTTTTCCCATTTTGGGCTGCAGCTCCCTCCTTACATCATTTATTCTGTTATCACTGTTATCACTTTCCTTTTGGATGCAGACAGAGGCAAAGTAGGTGCTGAGCAGTTCCACCTTTTCTCTGTCACCCAATAGCATTTCTCCGTCTTCCCCATGCGGAGGACCTACCACTTGCTTGCTCTCCCTCTTGCTTCGGACATAGCCGAAGAAACCTCTTTTATTATTTTTAACCTCTCTTGCAAGCCTGAGCTCATTCTGAGCTTCAGCCTGCCTGACCTCCTCCCTGCGACTGTTGCCGACTCTTGTACAGTGGACGCTCGGGTTGCGAATGCGATCCGTGCAGGAGGCACATTCGCAACCCCCAGCGTCCACAACCCCCAGCGCCCACAACCCGCAGCGCCACTTCTGCGCATGCATGGGTTGCGATTCAGCACTTCTGCGCATGCACGAGTGCCGAAACCCAAAAGTAACCCGTTCCGGTACTTCCGGGTTCGGCGTGAGCGCAACCCGAAAAAACGTAACCTGCAGCGTTCGCAACATGAGGTATGACTGTATCTTCCTCCTTCATGAGTTCCTCTTTCTTCCATTTCTTATCCATGCCCTTCTGACATCTCGGCCCATCTGTAAACTCCTTATGCAGCCAGACAGTTTCCTTAGATGCCTCCCCTTTTTCTTTCATCTGGTCCAGCCCCCTGCAATGCAGACGTTGCAGCTAGAGAATCCCAAAGAGTCCCTCCATTCTTAAAAATGGAAGAGCTGGCGGAGAGGAACTGTTAGCAGCCTGATACTTGGGGGAATCCCCAGGGCGGGTGGGTGAGGAGGGGAGGGGAGGGGGGAAGGTTGCCCTTCCTGTCACTGTCTCGTCAAGCAAGGCAAACTTCAGGTGGCGAATCTCATTAAAATTCATCCCGCACAGATGGAACCACTTAGGAAATCCAAACATCTTAATGCAAGCCTGTGAGATTCTCCACCTCCAGCTTCCCATTTCGCTCTACAGGGGCCACTTCTGCTTCCAGTCGGAATTCAGATAGCCATCCGAGCCGGGCTTAAAAATCTCTGAGGAAGGAGAAGTCCTCCAGCTTGCAAGGTTGTCCGTTCCCCTGTCAATCAGAACTTACCCTCAGAGCAGACAATTGAGCCTGTGCTCTCCAGGGGCTTTTTAATTCTGCAAAGCCAAGTGCTGGTGTTCCTTTGTAATTTGGCACTTCAGATGCATTGCAGGGTGTCAGACGTGGCAACCCTTTGGGTCCCTTCCAGCTCTATCATTCTACACATCCTTTGCTTCCTCCACCCCTTCTTCTCTTCCGCTGGTGTTCTGCTAGGGACACCGTTTTTTGTTTGAGCGCAGCAGTCTTACCGGCACTAGCAGTTGCCGGTGCCGGATTTACGTATAAGCTAAACAAGCCAAAGCTAGGGGCCCCACTCTCTTGGGGGCCCCCAAAAAAAATTAAAGGAGAAAAAAAGTCGGATGTACCACGCGGGTGGTACTGTGGTCTAAACCACAGAGCCTAGGGCTTGCCGATCAGAAGGTCGGCGGTTTGAATCCCCGCGACGGGGTGAGCTCCCGTTGCTCGGTCCCTGCTCCTGCCAACCTAGCAGTTCAAAAGCATGTCAAAAGTGCAAGTAGATAAATAGGTACCGCTCCGGTGGGAAGGTAAACGGCGTTTCCATGCGCTGCTCTGGTTCGCCAGAAGAAGCTTAGTCATGCTGGCCACATGACCCGGAAGCTGTACACCGGCTCCCTCGGCCAGTAAAGCGAGATGAGCGCTGCAACCCCCAGAGTCATCCGCGACCGGACCTAGCGGTCAGGGGTCCCTTTACCTTTACATTTCCAAAAGATAAAAAACAAATAAAATAAAACCTATATACAGCAACAGTCTTTTGTGTTGTGTAGGCTCCTATTTGTTATGCGCAAATGGCTTTAGATACTTATTAGGTCCATAAATGACCATATTGCATATATTCAACACAAAAAACAGTGAGAATTTGTTGCTGACAAAGGACAGCTGGACATATAAAGGGCCCCATTACCTTCAGTAGCTTAGGGCCTCATCAAACCGCAATCCAGTCCTGGCAGTTAGTTGCCTATGGGTTTACTGAGAGCCAGTGTGGTGTAGTGGTTAAGAACAGTAGACTTGTAATCTGGTGAACCGGGTTCGTGTCTCCTCCACATGCAGCTGCTGGGTGACCTTGGGCTAGTCCCACTTCTCTGAAGTCTCTCAGCCCCACTCACCTCACAGGGTGTTTGTTGTGGGGAGGAAGGGAAAGGAGAATGTGAGCTGCTTTGAGACTCCCTAGGGTAGTGATAAAGCGGGATATCAAATCCAAACCCTTTACTTCTGGAACTACCGCTGGGATCCTGTCTGCTTGCTTTAACTCCATGCAGAGCTGTGCAGAGACCCTCCTCCGGGGTACAAAGGGAAAGAAAAAACAACAGGGAATTAAATATATATATATTTAAAAAACTCCGGCAGCTGCAAGCGAAGCCGCCTGTCGGTTGCTTGGGCAATGGGCACCAGTGGTTCAGGAGCTGTGGAAATGGCCTCCATGTAAAAGCTGCACCACTTCTACCTTGGATGAAAAGCACCCCAAGAATGCAGTGCTTGTTGTCAGAAGCACAAAAATAAATGGAAATGTTTTTAAAGGCGACGGAGTTCCGGAGTTCTGTATCCGTGTAAATGAGTTTGTTAGCTAGTTTGCATCTTTGTTTGCTCACATCTTTCTTTATTGTGTTTCTACGGTAGCCCACCTTTCCCCCCCCCCCAGCGCTGATGGTGGTCTCCTCATTTAATCCCCACAACAACCCTGGGAGGTAGGCTAGGCTAAGAGGAGTGACTCACACCCAGCAAGCTTCATGGTTGAATGGGGATTTGAACCCTGGTCCCTGGCGCTGTAACTACTACTGAAGCTGTAAGAAACCTACAAGCCCAAATGTAGATTGGGTATGCAGGGGTCAGCAAACTTTTTCAGCAGGGGGCCGGTCCACTGTCCCTCAGACCTTGTGGGGGGCCGGACTAAAAATGAACGAATTCCTATGCCCCACAAATAACCCAGAGATGCATTTTAAATAAAAGCACATATTCTACTCATGTAAAAACACGCTGATTCCCGGACCATCCGCAGGCCGGATTTAGAAGGTGATTGGGCCGGATCCGGCCCCCGGGCCTTAGTTTACCTACCCAGGGGTATTGCTTATTAGGGAGGGAAGGCTAAATAGCAGGAGTCCTAAAATGACTTAGGCGGAATCTACATGTACATAAAAACTGTTCTGAAAATGCTTTTTTAAAAGTTTTGTTTTTTAAAAAATAAATAAATTCAATTTTCCATAATACTCACCATCGCGATCTAGTGTCACATTGTATATTGCACTTAAAACACACTTGAAATGTTGTCTTTGCAGCTTTATAGCTGAGTCCTTAATCTCACTAGAACAGACTTCTCCAACCTGGTGCCCAGTCTTTGTCTGTCTGTCTGTCTCTCTCTCTCTCTCACTCACTCACTCACACACACACACACCCTGGTGCATAGACCTGAAGTTGTGGACTGATGGAAATTGTAATCCAAAACACCCAAAGATCACTAGTCTGGGGAATCACGGAAATGTAGAGTTGGAAGGGACCCTGAGGATCATCTAGTCCAACCCCCTGCAATGCAGGAATATTCAGCTGTCCCATTTGGGGATCGAGCCTGCAGCCTTGGCGTTATCAGCAGCCCATGAAGCCCACCACCTTGTAGTTGATTCTCTGTGTGCCACTTTGTCTGGTTGGCCAGAAATCCTCTCAAAATCAAGGTCAAGATTTGGTAAGCAGCCTTCGTAAAAAGTCCATGGCAGCATCGATGGGGCTTCTCCCCTCGCACTGGATCCGGCCTTATCAGTGTACAACACCTGTGCTCGGAGATCTCCACTGGTTACTGATCTGCTCCTGGGCCAAGTTCAAGATGTTACTATTAGTATGCAAAAGCCTCAACAACCTGGGATATACAGTTTACCAAATAAATAAAAAACACATGGTGTTCTTGAGTTTCTTGCTGGGCAGAAAATGTTTCCTCCTTTGAATGAACCTGGTAATTTGGTTCCCAATTGCTGATGATGAACGAATCGACTGGCCCTTCAGCTGTACCCTGTGGGTACTTGCATCTCAATATAACATTTATTCTTTTACTGAAAGGATTCCCTTCATGTTTCCAGGGATGGTGATCGATTTTTGTTCAGAAAAGAAAAGAAAAGACCAATTTGTTTGTTTTTCATCCAAACGTAATATCTGGTTGCCGCACTCAGGGCAGAATTCCCTGGAATGTTTTCCTGCGCATGCTGAGCTGAAAGGATGTCATATAGAGGAGGGAGAAAGGTTGTTTTCTGCTGCTCCAGAGAAGCAGACACGGAGCAATGGATTCAAACTACAAGAAAGAAGATTCCACCTAAACATTAGAAAGAGCTTCCTGACAGTAAGAGCTGTTTGACAGTGGAATTTGCTGCCAAGGAGTGTGGTGGAGTCTCCTTCTTTGGAGGTCTTTAAGCAAAGGCTTGACAGCCACCTGCCAGGAATGCTTTGATGGTGTTTCCTGCTTGGCAGGGGGTTGGACTGGATGGCCCTTGGGGTCTCTTCCAACTCTATGATTCTATGAAAGGAATTGGTGCTGTGCAACGGCACAGTTGAGAGTGCCTTTGTGCAGCTCCCCTTCTTTGCAGTGTGGTTTGCCCAGAAAAACATCCCCATGGATTGTGCTGTTCCACTTTCTTTGGTAGCCACATTATAGCAGGTGAAGAAGACACCTATTTTATGTTGGAGCAGAATCCCTGATGGCTGCAGTGACCTGACTCTGATTCAGTTTTCTAGTCTTTTCTCACAGGATGATCTTACCTGTTCTGCCACAAAATGTGGGAGTGCTTTTTAGCCAGGCTGTCTTTGGCACCTGGTGTAAAAATAATCATAATTAAACCCTGCAAAAAGAGAGGTGGAAGGAAAGGAAATGGTTTTTAATAAGATTTGGCTTTCTATCGGCGCAAGTAGTTATTTTTGGAATGTGAGTCTCTTTCGAAAAGATGGAAGATGTGTCTGAGTGCCACTCTAAATTTTTGTCAGTTCTGACTTGAGTGAAATTGACATGCAGGGGTCACCCATCAAACTGACATTCACACGGCACTGGAGGCAGGGGTGCGAAATCAGGGCCTGTTGGTGCTGAGCAACAGCGCCTCCTCCTGGCTGCCGTGGCAATCTTTCCTCCAGGCTGGGAGGGGCAGCGTTCTGCACTCCTATAAATGGATATATGCCCAGTACTCAGAAGGCTTTGAAATCCAGGACAACCACTTGCATAGCAGATTATTTCTTCAAGCGTTTTATTCCACCTTTTCAAGCGCATGTTGTTCAAGGCTGTTTGCAACAATAAGGACAACTCAAGCGCCTGTCCTTGCGAGTGAAAGTGAGCCCCGCTGAACAAAGCGGGAGTT
Source organism: Darevskia nairensis (assembly GCA_034642065.1). NCBI lineage: Eukaryota > Metazoa > Chordata > Lepidosauria > Squamata > Lacertidae > Darevskia > Darevskia nairensis. The sequence goes on from JAWWNI010000143.1 coordinate 15,818, forward strand.
GCATTGGAGTCCCTACACATAGGAGTGCACCGTGAAGAACCCAGAATCATTATAGCAAATAAAACAGCAGCAATTGGTGATCTCCGTTTCCCAAGTAAGGTAGTAATCTTATTCCTCACCCTCACCTGAAATGAATGCTAAATATATAACTGTCTAGCTCCATTTGACTTGCCACCCTGCATCTCCTCGGGGCATGAAGACATCCCTTTTTGCTTCTGTTAACTCTGTAAAGTCCCATGTGTAGGGGTGCTACTATGAAAGGTAAAAGGACCCCTGGACGGTTAAGTCCAGTCAAAGGCAACTCTGGGGTTGCAGCGCTCATCTCGCTTCAGGCCAAGGGAGCCGGCGTTTGTCCATAGACAGCTTTCTGGGTCATGTGGCCAGCAGGACTAAACCGCTTCTGGTGCATCAAAAAACATCGTGACGGAAACCAGAGCACATGGAAACGCCATTTACCTTCCCACCGCAGTGGTACCTATTTATCTACTTGCACTGGTGTGCTTTCGAACTACTAGGTGGGCAGGAGCTGGGACAGAGCAACGGGAGCTCACCCCGTTGCGGGGATTCGAACCGCCGACCTTCCGATCGGCAAGCCCAAGAGGCTCAGTGGTTTAGACCCCAGCGCCACCCGCGTCCCTCGGGGTGCTGCTATATAAACAAGGCAACCCTCATTATTTCACCAGTCGCACATGTGAACTTGGCTACCAGCTCCGAAGTTGGGTGCAAATTTGGAGTGCATTGAAATTGATTGTAACTGCCTGGAAGGCTGGCTTTGCCCATATGAGTCAACTGGATTGGGAAGCTGGACTAGACGGGCCACTTCTTATAAGAGTTTTTATGGCTGCCTGCAATGGGGGAAAAGAGGACCTGGTTGCTGATGTATTGATGCCACGGGGTCTGGTCTCGTATCAGCTGCCCCATCCTCCTGTTCCCTGCATGGAAGAGATTCAGCCGCAGCTTATGCCTGACGGATGCAGATAGAGAAAGTTGTTCTTGCTTAAGCTGCCAAGATGGTCAGACTCTTCCTCTCTCGGCGACTCGGGGCTTTTGGTGTGTAATTAAGCCCGGACCCCCTGAACGCCTGCTAAGCTGCCGATATCCCACCCTAATCCTCTGTAGCTCAGTCTCCTGTGACATTTGCTAGCCGAAAAGCGGCTTAAGTTTTTAGCACGCTTCCTGTTCTGCTCAGTCTCAGCCTTGCAACGGGGATGTGGCAGGAAGGCTAGATCTTTCTGTTGCCTTTGATTTCATTTTTGTGTTTATGGAAGATGACAGCAAGGCTGCGCCGAAACTTTGACTTTGTTTAGTGCCAAAAACTGAAGTTCCAGATTCCTTTTTAAAAGAGACTTTTGAGAAGGTACATTGGCACGTCTATCAAATCAACTTCCATTTTCTGCATTCCTGGGTCTGTCTCAAAAACTACAATTCCCATCAGACTCTGCTTGGCTTTCCTCGAAGTCCGTTTAATCACGTTCCTTTTCAGTCACCAACGCTGCCTCTGCTATTACTACCACCAGCTCCCTCACTTATATCTCCGTCTCTACAAAAGGTGACGGGCAAGGTCAGCCGCATTGCAGGGGGTTGGACTAGATGACCCTTGGGGTCCCTTCCAGCTTGACAAATCTATGGTTCTATGATCATTTCCATAAAAATTATAAAATATCAAAGAAGTGAGGGAAGAAGCAGAAGCTCACTTGCACCCTGTTTTTTATTGCCACCCATAGCAGGGAAGGGAAATCAGAAATATTGATCTCCCATTGGGCGTTTCCAAAGCTAATAATGCCAACGTTTGGGCTTCTTCCGGCCTCCTGAGAATAGAGTTCTGGACAAAGCCAGTCCATCCACAGTTAACCGGTATTTGTAGACATAATTTGAGCTGGCTCTGCCTCTGGGTTGGCAGCCTCAGCCAGGCAGATAAAAGCCCAGCTTGCTATCAGATAAATCTGATCCCTCACTGACTCTGGAATAAAATGCAAACCTGGCAAATGGTCGTTTTGGGGGGGGGGGGTTGTAATCCAGAGGCAGATGATGTGGTATCTGTTGGCTTTTTCCTTGGGTATTAAGAATGTGACAATTTAATTGCAGGCTATCCCCTCAAGAAGGGGGCGCAAATCAATAGGTGTCAGGCAAGGCGCTCGTTTTCAGATAAAATCTATTTGTAAATTACAGTCATTTGTCTCCTTGCAGAGTCAAAAGGAGTTAATTGCAAACAGTGTGAGAACGGAGCTCCAGAACGGATTCTCCACCTCACTTCATCCATGCCAAGCCTCTTTCGCGATGCTGGACAGGCACCAAGAAGCGCCAATCTTTATAGCCACACCCTCCTGGCACAGGGCAGAATCTGGAGCGATAAATTGCTTTTCTTTGCACACACCTGACATCTCACAGCAAGGACCGGGGCGCTTGGTGGTTGCAGGGAGGCTGAGAGTTTGATGCCGGCTGGCCCAATGGATCCACTCCCAGACTCGTCCACAAACCAGTGGGACGGATACGGGCAGTGAGTGTTTTGTCCTGGGGAATAAGGACCATGGAAGGGGGGATGGCTCAAGACGCAGGGGGTTCCTTATTTCCTTATTTCCTTTATTAAATTTATACCCCGTACTTCATCCGAGGAGTACAGGACAGTTTTCAGTATCATGTAAATCAACACCATACACCTTGAGATGTGGGTGGCGCTGTGGATTTAGGGAATGCGAGTGGCACTGTGGTCTAAACCACTGAGCCTCTTGGACTTGCCAATCAGAAGGTCGATGGTTCGAATCCCTGCAACGGGGTGAGATCCCGTTGCTCTGTCCCAGCTCCTGCCAACTCAGTAGTTCAAAAGCACACCAGTGCAAGTAGATAAATAGGTACTGCTCCCACGGGAAGGTAAATGGAGTTTCCTTGCGCTTTGGCTTCTGTCATGGTGTTCTGTTGCGCCAGAAGCAGTTTACTCATGCTGGCCACATGACCCAGAAAGCTGTCTGTGGACAAACGCCGGCTCCTTTGGCCCAAAAAAGTTGTGATTTCTGAGGTGGGTAGGGACATTTGCCATTGTTTCCCCAGTGCGCTGGATCCAGGATGTCCACAGTCTGCATTGCAACACTGTAGGAGACTTGCAAGTAACAGATGGCTTTGCCAGTTGCTCTGCTTTCAAACGTGACAACTTCTCTAAGATAAGGGCAGCAACTATATTCAGAGATGCGATCCAGGGTTGATTGTGATCAGTGGTAATTTGCAGAGATAGGGATATTGGCAGAAAGCAGCGAAATGAAGTTCTGCAAGGGGTTCTGCAGCGGTTTGAACTTTCCTTTCCTTTCCCCCACGTCTTGTTGCATGCCTTGCACAAAATGTCGAAGTCAAAGGTGCGAGTTCATCCATCTTTGAAATGTAGCAAGTATGTATGTAGTATGTATGTATATAGTATGGTTGTGTGTATTGTATGTATGCATGTAGTATATATGTAGGAAATGGAACGTAAGAGAGGTATAGATGTCGATGTTAGTGTATTGCACTGTTTGTATTGGTTTGCATTGTATTGTTTGTTTTTTTCTCTATGCAAAATCAATAAACTTAAAAAAAAGAAAAAAAGAAATGAGACCAAATGGCTGTGTGTCTGTTTCTAAGGAACGCGATTTGGAGGAAACAAATTAGAGAATTGGGCCAAAGCAAACAAGATGAATTTTAACAGGGAGAAATGTAAAGTACTACACTTGGGCAAAAAAATTGAAAGGCACAAATACAGGATGGGTGACACCTGGCTTGAGAGCAGTACATGTGAAAAGGATCTAGGAGTCTTGGTAGACCACAAACTTGACATGAGTCAACAGTGTGATGCAGCAGCTAAAAAAGCCAATGCAATTCTGGGCTGCATCAATAGGAGTATAGCATCTAGATCAAGGGAAGGAATAGTGCCACTGTATTCCGCTCTGGTCAGACCTCACCTGGAATACTGTGACCAGTTCTGGGCACCACAGTTCAAGAAGGATACTGACAAGCTGGAACGTGTCCAGAGGAGGGCAACGAAAACGGTCAAAGGCCTGGAAACGGTGCCTTATGAGGAACGGCTTAGGGAGCTGGGTATGTTTAGCCTGGAGAAGAGAAGGTTAAGGGGTGATATGATAGCCATGTTCAAATATATAAAAGGATGTCATATAGAGGAGGGAGAAAGGTTGTTTTCTGCTGCTCCAGAGAAGCGGACACGGAGCAATGGATTCAAACTACAAGAAAGAAGATTCCACATTAGGAAGAACTTCCTGACAGTAAGAGCTGTTCGACAGTGGAATTTGCTGCCAAGGAGGGTGGTGGAGTCTCCTTCTTTGGAGGTCTTTAAGCGGAGGCTTGACAGCCATCTGTCAGGAATGCTTTGATGGTGTTTCCTGCTTGGCAGGGGGTTGGACTGGATGGCCCTTGTGGTCTCTTCCAACTCTATGATTCTATGAAAGCTTACCTGGTTGCTTGTCTTGACATTGGTGGGGCCCTCAATGGGACTTGGGCCACCAATCTCCCTTGTGGGACTTAGAAGGGTGTCCACCAAGACCCACTTCAGGCAGCCCCCAAAGCACTAACTTCTCCCTCCCTCTGGCTTCCAAAGGTTGTGAGGAGAAACCCTCCTGCAGGTGACAGAAGAGGCTGGCATGCTTTTAGAGTTGGCTCAATTGCATTCCTCCAGGCTGCTCCAAACCACGTTGGTTTAGCAATCAGAAACTAATGTCCGAAAGAACTGTACCGTCACGTCTGCCCTGGGAGTGACTGTGACCTCGCTGTCCCAGACAGTGTGGAGGGAACATTGTATTTATACAGAAATACACGCAGGCAAGGACGAGAAAATTCCACCATCGCCACCTGCAAAAAAATATTCATGTAGGAAAATGACAGGTTTTTTGGGGGGGGGCAGAAAAATCTCTCCCCCCCCCCCCTTTGCTCCCTCTGAGAGATCAGCCTTTGCCAAGGCTGCAGTACTTGGGACACATTGAGCCAATCCAACTGTGCCTGGGAGCTACCTGGCAACACCCCTGGTGGGTCCCCCCACCCTGGACCAGTAAAGCCAGCAGGCCTTCCTAGTTCCTGGTGGTGCCCCGTGCAGGGCTGCTGGGCTGTGTTTTGGGTTTTGCCAGCCCTGGGTTGTAGAGACCATGCAGTCTATAGTTTTGAGTACAGCGTGGCTGGAGAGAAGGCATGCCCCCAGAAAGCGGCTCATAAGGACTAATGGTGGCTGAGAACTCAAGCTAGTGAGCCAACTTGGAGGCAGTGTGGTGTAGTGGTTAGGGCAGGCATGTCCAAAATTGGGGGGGAGCTCCACAACTTTGGCTCAACAACTTCAATCTCAATAAGTTTGGTCGGCCCTCACGCATGTTCACTTCATCAAATCTGGCCCTCTTTGAAAAAAGTTTGGTTAGGGTGTCCGGCTGAGAGGCAGTGACTGGCTCCCTCAGTTACACCCCCTGAGCTTCGTGGCTGAGAAGGGATTTGAACCCAGGTCCTAGTCTTTGTTCAAGTCCTACAACTGCCCTGGGCGGTAGGTTAGGCTGAGAGACAGCGACTGGCCCAAGGCCATCCAGTGAGCTTCATGACCAAGCTGAGATTCGATCTCTGGCCTCCCAGGTCCTGGCCCAACACTCTAACCATTGCACCACCCTGCTTCTTGCCACGCTCCCACCCCTCCAAACCACCCCTTCTCTTTCTCTCTCTCTCCCATATGCACCGAGCCTGTGCTTGGCGTTTCCCTCAGTCTCTGTGCCTGCGTCTCTTCCCTCCGCCGGCTTGGGCTCGGAGAAGCCACAGGAGACACGTGCAAGTACACACATGACGGCATTCACGCCTCGCACGTTGTTGCACGTGCTGATCTAATGCGCTGAGCCTCTCTCTGGGCCCAGAGGAGCCGTCGAGAGGGAGCGCTGGGCGCCGAGCGCTGCCAAAAATCCTCTGGAATCCTCTCCCTTGCGTGGTCTCCTCGCAGGTCAGCGTCAAAGTTCAGGCCGGCAGGTGCTGGGACGCTCCCGCCCTCCCTCCCCGCCAAGCCGGCCTCCAGGACTTCTCCGTTCCCAGTCTAGAGGTCACTTCCCTCCTGTCACATTTGGTTTTCATGCAGCTTCAGACTTAGGAATGGCGATGTGCGAGAAGGGAGGGGAGGCAAGGAACTGCCCTCAGCTCCAGGCTGGATGCTTTCCTCTGCTGTGACTCGGCTTCCCCTCTCCAAAATTGGGTGTCAGTAAGAACCAAAGAGGGACGCGGGTGGCACTGTGGATTAAACCACAGAGCCTAGGGCTTGCCGATCAGAAGGTCGGCGGTTCGAATCTCCGTGACGGGGTGAGCTCCCGTTGCTTGGTCCCAGCTCCTGCCAACCTAGCAGTTCGAAAGCATGTCAAAGTGCAAGTAGATAAATAGGTACCACTCTGGTGGGAAGGTAAACGGTGTTTCCGTGTGCTGCTCTGGTTCGCCAGGAGCGGCTTAGTCATGCTGGTCACATGACCCGGAATCTGTACGCCGGCTCCCTCGGCCAATAAAGCTAGATGAGCGCCACAACCCCAGAGTCGTCCGCGACTGGACCTAATGGTCAGGGGTCCCTTTACCTTTACCTTTTTAAGAACCAAAGAACAGCCTGCTGGATCAGGCCAGTGGCCCATCGAGTCCATCACCCTCTTTTCACAGGGGCCAACCCATGATGGGAAGCCAGCAAGCAGGATCTGAGCACAAGAACCCTCTCTCCTCCAGTGGTTTCCAGCAACTGGGATTCGGAAGACGGAGGGGGGGGGCCCTCTTGAGGGCTCCTAGCCAGGATGGCTCTACTCTGCCTCCACAATCGGAGGCAGCGATGCTTCTGAATCCCAGTTGCCGGAAGCCACAGGAGGGGAGAGATGCTCTTGTGCTCGGATCCTGCTCCTTGGTTTCCCATGGGTATCTGTTTGGCCACCTTGAGAACAGGAGGCTGGACCAGAGTGACCATTGGCCTGATCCAGCAGCTGTTTCTTACACTTATGTGCAGTACAAAATAAAAAACTTCCTTCCAGTAGCACCTTAGAGACCAACTAAGTTTGTTCTTGGTATGAGCTTTCGTGTGCATGCACACGAAAGCTCATACCAAGAACAAACTTAGTTGGTCTCTAAGGTGCTACTGGAAGGAAGTTTTTTATTTTGTTTTGACTATGACAGACCAACACGGCTATCTACCTGTAACTGGAATTATGTGCAGTAGAACGTCTGTACATGCAATGAAGCTGCACGTTGGTCAGAACAGAGAAAATGAGGTGCTTCTTTACGCAGTGCGTAGTTCAACTGTGGAACTCACTGCTGCAGGAAGCAGTGGTGGCCACCAACCTCGGTGGCTTGAAGAAAGAACCAGACAAGTTATTTGAGAGAGGGCTATCGGTGGCTCCTAGTTCAGAGGCAGAAATGCGCCCAAATGCCCGTTGCTGGGAAAATGCAGGAGGGGAGAGGGCTCTTGTTCTCGGATCCTGGACATCAAGTTGTCCACTGTGAGAACAGGATGCAGGACTAGATAGGCTCCTGGCTGGACCCAGCCCCTGTTTGCACTCTGTTGAGCAATCACTTGGACGCTCTGCTTGTTGTTGTTCAGAGCTGAGCTTTGGCAAGGGGAGCCGTGCCGCTCTCCTGGGTCTTTGGCCTGCGGGTCCCGAGCGCAACCTTGGACGATGCCAGAGCACATGTGTCTGTGTGTGCAGGGGGTCCTTTTTGGTTCTGCAAGGGGAAGGTTTTCCCAAGGCAGAAACACGCTCCTCCCTGAGTCCGGTTCCCTGTTCCCTCTCGTTGCCTGCTCTTCTGAGCTCAGTTTGCCCTGTCAAAAGTGGACCCCGGTTAATGCAGCTCTATCTACCGGTAAGTTGTATCAGTTGGAAGAGGAGCAGATTCTCTGCAGGGCTTGCATGGCTGGACTTGCGGTCATGGTGCTGCTGGTGTGGTCCCACTGCCACATCAGACTCTGCTTCCTGATGATTTCAGGTACCCTAGAAAGATCTCGGGGGAACGCTGGACTCAGACTGCCCATCGTCTCGGCAAGGCAACCTCTGGTCTGTATCTCGGTCACACCGGCTCTCCCTCTCGCCATCACAGAGCCAAGCTTGGTCCCAACACCCTCGCAGGCGTGCTGGGTGGGGATGCAGGACAGGGCCTTCTTGGTGGTGGCTCCTCCTAGGCAACTTTGGAACTCCCTGCCTAGGGAAGCCAGACCGGCTCCCTCCTTGTGGTCCAACTTTCTTGCTCCAACGGGCTTTTGAGAACTGACTTACTGTGATGATTTCTTTGGGTGGATTCTCCTTCCTTGGAGGTTTTTAAGCAGAGGTTGAATGGGAATCTGTCAGCTGAGATTCCTGCATTGCAGCTTGGCTGGACTAGATGACCCCTGGGAATCCCTTCCAGCTCTTAAGATTCTATAAATTTTGTTCTCTCTCTCTCTCTCTCTCTCTCTCTCTCTCTCTCTCTCTCTCTCTCTCTCTCTTATGTTCCATTCATATTTACTTATTGCTCCTTCCCCCTATGTTTTAAGCTGTTTCTATTTTATCTGTAAGTCTCCTTGAGCCCCTGACAGAGAAAAGTGCAGGATATAAATAAATATAATAATAACAATGATCCCAGTATAACTCGGAGATAGTGGGTACAGCAGGTGGATCCGAGGGAAGCCAGGGAGAAAATCAGAAATGGTTATGGGGGAACATCTGCTCCCATCTGATTTGAACTCGGGTCTCTCTCTCTCTCTCTCTCTCTCTCTCTCTCTCTCTCTCTCTCTCTCTGTTTCAAGCCACCATATTCAGTGAGCTCTTATATATATATATATTTGCATGATTTCCAAGAACTTTCTGAGCAAAACCAAGGAAGGATTCTACTTCTGAGAGCCAGTGTGGTGTAGTGGTTGAGAGCGGTGGACTCGTAATCTGGTGAACCGGGTTCGCGTCTCCTCTCCTCCACATGCAGCTGCTGGGTGACCTTGGGCTAGTCACACTTCTCTGAAGTCTCTCAGCCCCACTCACCTAAGAGGGTTTGTTGTGGGGGAGGAAGGGAAAGGAGAATGTGAGCCGCTTTGAGACTACTTCGGGGAGTGATAAAGTGGAATATCAAATCCAAACTCTTCTTCTCTTCTTCTGTTTGAATGTTTATAAAAGAAATTCGCATCCTAGCACATGACCCAAAAGGATGAACAGAAACTGTTCAAATCCAAACTCCGTATTCCGATTAGGGAGACCTTCTCTACCTCGGAAATGCGTCCTCCCCGTTTCAAATCCCATTTCTGTGTCTTCCTTCTCTTCTTGCCCTTTTTCCCTTTCCACGACTGCCAGCCACTTCAGAGGCTCCCCTCGTCCCCACTATTCTTTCCTGGGTCTCCTCCTTTCTCCACCGTTGCTTTCCCAACAAGAGACCTTTCTCCAGAGCACGGGAAATAACTGATGCTGCCACACAAAGGGACCTTCCATGTTGACAGGAGGGTGAAAGCCGTCCGTGGCAGAGATGGACGGAAGGGTCACCAGTCAAGGGACTCAGGAGTCTCAGCCTCCCTTCTTGAAAAAAAGAGTTGCTGTTTTTTTAATCTTGTTGGCTGGAAGCTTCCTGATGCTTCTTTATGGCAGCATCTACGAATGTGGGATCATCTCCGCTACTCTCTGCCTGGTGTCCTTTCAACAGTGGTCAAGCCGGATGTCTCCAGGTGGTTCATGAGGAGGGCGTGAAAACGGCATCTTCCTTCCGGCATCTGCTTTTCAGGGATAAACTGTCCCTGAACACAGGTTCCATTCACAGTCGTACCTTGGTTCTCAAACTTAATCCGTTCTGGGAGTTCATTCAACTCCCGAAACTGTTCGAAAACCAAGACTTCCTGCAGTCAAGCGGAAGCTGCGTCGGATGTTCGGCTTCCGAAAAACGTTCGCAAACCGGAACACTTACTTCTGGGTCTGTGGCGTTAGGGAGCCAAAACCTACGAGTACCAAGGCGTTTGAGAACCAAGGTACCACTGTACTATCCTCAGGGGTCCATAAATACTGGTTGGTCTCGCTAGCAAGTCATCATTTTATGGTTTCCATCATGCCTGACTCCTCCTGCAGATGCAGGAGAGGCTTGTGTATACTATGTTACATATAATTGGTTTAATTTACACTGAAATGAAAATGGCTGTGTATTAATGGTGGTTTAAAAATGTGTGTTGCTAACATTGGGGTTTGTCCACAGTAGTTTTCTAAGTGGACTTTGAGTTCTTGCTGAGTTGATAATTAGCTCATTGTTGTTTCCTGCCAGCTAATACGTGAGTGTGTAACCTTAGATCAGGTGACCGAGGTACTGAATTGCAAATTGCCATTGGTTCCTTGTTCTCTCTCCAACTCTGTGGAGTGAGGATGTAAATGAAGCTCTCCAGGTAAAAAGCCTCAGGTAGGATGCAGGCTGCGGGGAGAAACAGACCTCTGCTTCCAGGTCTGTTTGGATTATTTCAGATTTCCTAAGATGCTGAGCCTGTTCTGGACATCACAATATATTCTATGGATATCTTTGATGTGCATTTGATGCTTTCATTCTGTTGTGAAGAAAGTTCTGCAAGTAAAACATTTTTATGGGTCTAGACAATGTTTTCTTCCAAAAGGAGTCAGCTCTTCTGCTTCCAGGCACTTTAGACTGTACAATATTAATATCTGCCATATCCTATAGCAGGCTTCCTCAGCCTCGGCCCCCCAGATGTTTTTGGCCTACAACTCCCATGATCCCTAGCTAGCAGGACCAGTGGTCAGGGATGATGGGAATTGTAGCCTCAAAACATCTGGAGGGCCGAGGTTGAGGAAGCCTGTCCTATAGGATGCAGCAATCCTATAGGAGTCATACTGTAGGATAAATTTAGGGAGGAGAGGGCTATTGATGGTAAGGTTGCCATATGTCCTCAACACGCCCTCTAGACTAGAGTCACCATAGCGATTCATAGTAAAAAGTAGAAGTCGGCAAATGTTTCCTCTTTTTTGCTCTTCAAAATATGGCAGCCCTATCACTAGCCCACAGGGACCCAGGTGGCGCTGTGGGTTAAACCACTGAGCCTAGGGCTTGCTGATCAGAAGGTCGGCGGTTTGAATCCCTGTGACGGGGTGAGCTCCTGTTGCTCGGTCCCAGCTCCTGCCAACCTAGCAGTTCGAAAGCACGTCAAAGTGCAAGTAGATAAATAGGAAGGTAAACGGCGTTTCTGTGCGCTGCTCTGGTTCGCCAGAAGCAGCTTTGTCATGCTGGCCACATGACCTGGAAGCTGTACGCTGGCTCTCGGCCAATAAAGCGAGATGAGCGCCGCAACCCCAGAGTCAGCCACGACTGGACCTAATGGTCAGGGGTCCCTTTACCTTTACGTTTATCACTAGCCCTGATGGCTGTGCTCCACAGCTGGAGGAAGCAACGCATCTGAATGCCAGTTGCTAAAAGCCACAGGAGGGGAGAGGGCTCTTGTGATCGGATCCTGCTTGCAGGTTTCCTATTGAGGCATCTGGTTGGCCACTGTGAGAACAGGAGGCTGGAATAGATGGGCCACTGGCCTGATCCAGCAGGCTCTTCTTAAGTTCTTACGTTGCAAACTCTCTGATTTCCTTTCAAAGCCATCAAAGCGAGTGGCCATCGCTGTGTCTACACAATGGGACGGAATTGTGCGGTTCGTGGTTCTTGCATGTTCCAGCAGACGACACCAGGCAAAAGCTTGGTTTGTGGCTAAGTGAAGATTTGGATTTCTCCTTCCTAAGCCCCATAGAAAAGAGACTTTTTGCCACTTTCTCCCATGAATGGAGCACTTTTTCGCTTGCAGAAGGGTCTGCGTGGTTCTGGGCTGAATGGGTTCCAGCTGGGCACCTTCCTCCCTTGGGGGTAATTTTGATCGCCATAAAAATGGGAGACATGAATGTACTGTGGTATTAATTGCCCCTTCTTTCATTCTTTTTTAATACCGGGATAGGATTGCCTAATAGGCCTTGGCAAAGCCATTTGTTATGTTAATGGGAATCATTTGGGGAGAGATCTGCTGAATTCAGCACTTTGAAAGGACGGCTTTGCCCGTGTCCAGAATTGCTCTGTGCAGGCTGATTAATTGGCTGCAGGATCCCCACAAACGGGAGAGGAACCTCCATCCTTGAAGAGTGAAGATTAGGCATGCTGAGGGCTTGATTCAGAAGACCACTTATTACCTTACCGTATTCTGGAGGGACAAAACGTAAAGTTCTTTTGAATGCCGTTCGTTGGCATGAAAAGAGCCAGGCAGGAACTGGAACATTTGTAGGCTGGTTTATTTGGCTGCTTGTGAATATCTTGCCCCTCGATCTGGTGTCTGGACGGAGGCAGGCAAAACCCACCTGGCTGCAATCAGCTTTAAGACTGAAATGTAGGACTCTTCCTTGTACCCATACAGATGAGTATTATCTACACTGACTGGCAGAGGCTGTCTCCGAGGTTTTATGCAGGCAACATTGCCAGCCCTACCTGGAGATGTTTGGGGCTGTATCTGGGACAGTCTGGGTGCAAAGCAGACACTCTGCAGCTCAGCTGTGCCCTTTGGTCCACCAAGCTCAACATGGCCTCTTGAACCCGAGACCTTCTGCATGCAAGGCTCTATCCCTGAGGTGTCGCAGGCAGGGCATCCAGCATCCAGCAAGGCCCCCTGTTCAGCAGCTGAACTCATCCGGTGACCTACGGCAAGCTTTGCCCAGCCTTGCCCTTCCCATCTCTCTTAATATGGGCTGAGTTCGAGTCTCGCGTTGGGCAAAACATTTCCTAGATGATTCTCGTGATCCCTTCCAACTATGATTCTGTGATTCTGAGAATATTTGCCCCCACCTTACAGGGTTGTTGTGAAGACTGCGGCCAAGTTGTGAGCATGCAGGCAGAGAAGGGTGCCTTTTGCTTGTTCGCAGAAACTAAATCAAGTGGTTGGAATTTTATCGTGTCTGCTTTGAACACCCTGTAGGTGCAATATTATTGCAAATACTTGTTGGCTGCTCACAAGGTTTCTGAACCTGGCTATCAAACCCGAACCAAGCACTCTTGTCGAATAAACTGAATCAGAGACAGGAGACTCACTCTCTCTCTCTCTCTCTCTCTCTCTCTCTCTCTCTCTCTCTCTCTGTGTGTGTGTGTGTGTGTTCGTGCCTGCCTGCAGTCGCACACAAACATTTATTTCATTGCCTGGTGGCAACCTCAGGCTATTAGCCTTCAAGAGGCTCTCTATTGTCCGGAGATGAACAATGGCAAAAATGCCTCACTTCACACTGTGCCTTGTGAGAAACATATTTTTTCCTTTAAAAAAAAAGAAATCAGTTTCAGTTGCTGATCCACGGCAGCCTCCGACTTTGCTGCAGACATGCTGTGTTATTTACTGTCGCTTTGAAAGGGCCTGTCCATTAAATCCTGTGTCACTCTTCTTCTTAAAAAGAGGTGCCTCTCCCAGCCTCCTAGAAGGGAGACTGAGAATCCCGCGGTGAAGGATCCACTTCTGGAAGGAAAGGTTTTGCTCCTGGGCTTTCCCTTTCGTGATTCTCATTTTTCACGAAAGGACTTGTCGATCCCAAGAAGGCCAAGAGAGCAAGATAATATTTGGATTTTGGATCCGTATGTCTGAGTATTAAATTACTTTTGCACTTGGCTTTTTCCATTTAAATTCATTTATCAGCCTCCCTCGCAAACATTTGTTTTAAATGTACACACACTTTGTAATAAGAATTGCCTCTCAGATTTATCTTCAATGGGACTCCCTGAGCTAACTCTGAAAAGAAATCCATTTGTAGGCAGATTAGAAAAGCATCTGATTTTTTTAAAAAAAGAAAAGCTGTCAAATGTTTTGCATCTCATTCTCCTTAATCTGCCATTTAGCTGACTCTTAAATATTTCTAGCAGGCTGGAGAATTGGAGATAGACTCTTTTCCTTCCTCAAACTTTCTCTGCATTGTGTTTATCTTGGGAGTTTCCTCTCCAAAACCTCTCAAAGAAAGTAAATTATACATGTGCTTGCGTTTACACATATAAAGATATATGTTACACACACGCATAAAATGTCAGTCCTTCTCTAATACGGCTTTAACTAACGTAATTGTTTGCCAAATCCCTGCACTTAACAAGTCCTGCAGAAATAGCATTGTGAAATAAGAAACGCTAAGCTCTTGGAAGGGTGGCTTGGCTCCTTCTTCCTGCAATGACTGTAGTCTCTGGTTATGGTGTGCAGGAGGGCAATATCAATATATCGCCCCAAACTGGTCTGAAGTCCATATCGTGATAGCAGTTTCATAATTTTTTGACCTGGCAATGTATCATGAATCATTCTGCTTGTGTGTTTGCTGTACAAGAAAATGTGGGGAAAACTGTGAAGCTTGCCAATGTTTTGACAGCTCCATCCTTATTTCAGACATCGGAGATATATATATATATATATGGCAATGTTTAGCTGGTGATATATAATATGATATTGCCCAGCCCTATTGTGCAGGAGGACGCGGGTAGCGCTGGGGTCTAAACCACTGCGCCTCCTGGGCTTGCCAATCAGAAGGTCGGCGGTTCGAATCCCTGTGACGGGGTGAGCTCCCGTTGCTGTGTCCCAGCTCCTGCCCATAGCTGTCAACCCTCCCCCTTTTTTTTTGCGGGAAACTCCCTTATTCCAATGTCGTTTCCCACTGCTATCCCGGATTGTTGATATCCCTTAAATTTCCCGGATTTCAAAGGAAGCAGCTCCTCTCCCTCCCTGCCGGCCAGGGAGGCTCCTCAGCTGCGTTGCTCGGCTGCCAATAAGGAGTCTGAGACCGACTGGGGGCAGAGCTTGCATGCCTTGTGCAGCCAGACCCTCACGCCCAACCAGACAGACAGCCTGCCTGCCGTCTATGCGCTCGATCTTTCGCTCACCTGTTCTCGCGCAGCCTCTGGAGCGCAGGGTGGCGAGGCTACTTGGTGCCATTGCACCGCCCTCGCGGCATCCCTTATTTTCAAATCCGAAAGTTTGGGGGAAAATCCATTATTTTCAAATCTGAAAGTTGACAGCTATGCTCCTGCCAACTTGGCAGTTTGAAAGCACACCAGTGCGAGTAGATAAATAGGTACCACTGCAGCGGGAATGTAAATGGCATTTCTGTTCACTCTGGTTTCTGTCACGGTGTTCCATTGCGCCAGAAGTGGTTTAGTCCTGCTGACCACATGAGCCAGAAACCTCTCTGCGGACAAAGGCAGGCTCCCTCGGCCTGAGAGCGAGATGAGTGCCATAACCCCATAGTTGCCTTTGACTGGGCATAACCATCCAGGGGTCCTTTACCTTTACCTTTTTATTGTTTACTGCCAGGTTTACTGCCAGAGCCCACCAAGGCTGGGCTTGCCAAATGGGCACGGCAGCAGAGCTGCCACACAGCTTGGCATCCTTGGTTTGCAGAGGCAAGGGGGGGGGCAGAATAGGAGCATCAGGAGCTAGCGGAGGGGTTTCTTTTATCCAGTACAGTGGTACCTCTGGTTACATACTTACCGGTCATTTGTTCCGGAGGTCCGTTCTTAACCTGAAAACATTCTTAACCTGAAGCACCACTTTAGCTAATGGGGCCTCCCGCTGCCGCTGCGCCGCCAGAGCACCATTTCTGTTCTTATCCTGAAGCAAAGTTCTTAACCTGATGCATTATTTCTGGGTTAGCGGAGTTCTTAACTTGAAGCGTATGTAACCTGAAGCGTATTTAACCTGAGGTACCATTGTATACCTGAAGGAGCGTCTCCACCCCCATCGTTCAGCCTGGACACAGAGGTCCTCCTCCGAGGGCCTTCTGGCGGTTCCCTTGCTGTGAGAAGCCAAGTTACAGGGAACCAGGCAGAGGGCCTTCTCGGTAGTGGCGCCCATCCTGTGGAATGCCCACCCATCTGATGACATCTGAAGGCAGCCCTGTTTAGGGAAGCTTTTAATATCTGAAGGACTATTGTATTTTAATATTTTGTTGGAAGCCTCCCAGAGTGGCTGGGGAAACCCAGTCAGATGGGCGGGGTATGATTAATTAATAATAATAATAATAATAATAATAATAATAATAATTATTATTATTATTATTATTATTATTGTGCGCTTGGCCTTCCTGGGCCACACAATGCAAAATTACAGGGGAGAACCCTCCATCTGCTATAAACTGAGATTTCTTCTGGCTTTTGCATTCTTCGTGTTTGCAGACAGGTTAGAGGGAGATGCAGGAGGTTTTCTGCTTTAATAATAATAATAATAATAATAATAATAATAATAATTTATTATTTGTACCCCGCCCATCTGGCTGGGTCCCCCCAGCCACTCTGGGCGGCCTCCAACAGATATTAAAATACATTAAAATATCACAGGTTAAAAAGCTTTGCACCAACCATCTGGGGGGTGGGCAGAAATTCCCTCCTCACAGGATAATTCCTGCAACTCACCTCTTGCAGGTTCCCGGAGTCCTTTGGTGGGGGGGGGTGCATTGCCCCAGGGCACCCAAGTCCCGCACCATCTTGGATCAGTGGCGCACGTGGCAGAATAGGGGTGCGCAGGATCCTGCTTTCTGCCCCTTTTCCATTATGCTTCAAATCCTCCGGGAGCAATGGCCATGCAGGCGCCTTGGGACTGGGGGGCGGGGGGGCGGGGCGGGGGTTGCTCAGGAACATTAATTTCCCAGAGGGGTGTGCAGTAATGTGTTTTCGGTGACTGCATCTATTCCCTTTACCTTGAAAAAGAAAAATGATATCTTAGTAAAGTTCAATAATCTTAATTTTGATCCCAGGATTTATTTTGGGGCTGTTGTCTTTGTTAAGTTGATTTAGAGCACCTGTTCCCCTTGTAATAGACTTAAGAAACAATAAAAGAAATGACTTAGTGTGCTTTGTCAATTGGCAGGGGCGTTCTGAGTTGGGCTTTTGTAATTTCAGAGGGATTTTGTAATAATGCAATTTGATAGGGAAAAAAGTGCAAAACGCCATCGATTTTATCGCGTAATTTATGCACACGCATAGACTCGCACTTAAGCCAATCAATATCTGTTATTAACGAGGTCTGAGATAATTTTTATGTTTCTTTCTCCAAAAGGATTTTGCGGTTAGTTTCCATTGTGAGGTTATTGATGAGAGGGTAGAATTTATTTGGTAGATGCAATGTTTCACACACCACAGAGAAACACTTAGCAACCCGTGACAAAACACAACAACAGTGATTCCCTTTTCCTCGTCAGAAATGTTCTGTCAATCCAAAATTAGGGATGGTTGGGGGCTTGTTCTTGGTTTTGCCTCTGCTTCTCCCCACACCCTTCGCAGTGCCCCAACACACAAGTTTTCCCCAACCCAGTTCCCAGAAAGTACGTATTTTTCACTCTATAAGGCGCACCTGACCATAGGACGCACCTAGTTTTTAGAGGGGGAAAGCCCCAATTTTTTTTGAGGATCAGCTCAAATTTCTGCAGCTTCTTTTGCAAAGGAGAAAAGCCCCATTTTTTGAGGATCAGCTCAAATCTCTGCAGCTTCTTTTGCAAAGGAGAAAAGCCCCATTTTTTGAGGATCAGCTCAAAGTTGTTGAGCTTACTTTGCAAAGGGAAAAAAATCCTGTTTTATGGGGTTTAACTCACAGGTCTGCAGCTTCAGGAAAGGAAGCCATTTCTACAGTTTCCAGACAGATAATCTAATCAGCCAGTCCCATGTCGCTGGGGAAACAGCCTCCCTCTGCAAGGGAGCGGGGCTGGAATCTCTCTCCCTTATCTCTCTCCCCGATCATTTGCTGAGCAGCTGCTCAGCGGGCTTCCTTTCAACACCCCCTTCTCTCTCTTTTTTTTAAAAAAGCACGATCTGCTTTTGCCCCTGGGCAGTTCAGCTCCAGGGACCACACATTCGCTCCATAAGACGCACAGACATTTCCCCTTACTTTTTAGGAGGAAAAAAGTGCGTCTTATGAAGCGAAAAATACGTTATGTCTTTTGATCACCCATTAATGGACTACAAAGGTAACCAGAAAAGTCAAACCACGGCGTTAGCAACACCAAAATGACCTCCTTGGGACACAAGATTAGGCGGTGTGCCTGGAGGTCCTGGGCTTCCCAGATGACAGGACCCCCCCCCTTTTTGACCTCACTGAAGGGACCTAGAGAACGATGAACTATCTGTGGGAACTTGGCAAAGTTCTAGGTAAAAAGGTAAAGGTAAAGTAAGGTTACCAGATTTTTTTTTTGATTTTTAATAATTTTTATTCATTTTATAAGAAAAAACATTACAGTGAAAAAGAAAACAATACAACTTAAACATGGAAAAAGGAAAAATAAAAATACAACAAAAATTTTTTGCTTACATTAACCTAATTTTCTCTTTACATTCATAAAAGGCTTCCTTCAGTCCCCTCTTCTGAATTTCAATTCTCTAGACTTCTTTGGCAGTTTCTAAAAAATAACATTTTAACCTATCTTTCTCTGTAGCATCTTAAAATTAACCTATATCCTATATAACAGCCAAAAACCTATAATTAATTCCCTAAACTATCATAAATATTACAAGATTAAAATATAATTTAAATTTCTTCCAATCTTCCGCCGCCGTCTCTTCTCCCTGGTCGCGGAGTCTCCCAGTCAATTCAGCAAGTTTCATAAAGTCCATCATCTTCATTTGCCGTTCATCAATAGTAGGTAAATCTTGGGTCTTCCAATTCTTAGCAAGTAATAACCGTGCAGCAGTTGTGGCATACAGAAAGTATATAATGTCCTTTTTGGGGATTTCCTCCCCTACTGTTCCCAGTAAAAAGGCTTCTGGTTTCTTAATAAAAGTGTCTTTCAACACTTTTTTCAACTCATTATAAAACTTTTCCCAGAAGCCTTTTACTTTGGGGCATGTCCACCACATGTGATAAAAGGTTCCTTCTTTTTCTTTACATTTCCAACATTGGTTACCAGATTTTTATTTTATTTTTTCAATGAATCCGGGGACACTTTTCAACTTCCTACTAAATAGATGGATTTTGTCAGGGGACTGATTTGTAAATCCGGGGACTGTACCCAGGGAACGGGGATGTCTAGTAACATTTGTCACCCCTTCAGAGAGGTTGTTACGCAGCCCTGGGAAGAGAGAGGGGGCTTCTGATCACTTGGGCTGTGTCTTAAAGGTCTCAGAATGCCTTGGGCTGTGTCTTAAAGGTAAAAGATAAAGGACCCCTGGATGGTTAAGTCCAGTCAAAGGCGACGATGGGGTTGTGGCGCTCATCTCGCGTTCAGGCCGAGGGAGCCGGCATTTGTCCACAGACAGTTTTCCGGGTCATGTGGCTGGCATGGCTAAACCGCTACTGGCGCACGGAGGGCCGTGTCGAGTGCCAGAGCGCACGGAAACGCCATTTACCTTCCTGCCGGAGTGGTACCTATTTATCTACTTGTACTGGTGTGCTTTTGAACTGCTAGGTTGGCAGGAGCTGGGACTGAGCAACGGGAGCTCACTCCATCACAAGGAACCGCCAACCTTCCAATCATGCACCAATCCTGCCGCGGGAGGGCATCACTGCTCGGGGGGGGGGGAATCAATTTCCTCCCTCCTGCCATTAACCAGTCCATTCAAAATTGAGGAAGCTGTGTGAGCTCAGAGGGAACATAAAAAGAGCTTGCAGGATCAGGCAATGGCCCGACTAATCCAGCACCCTGTTCTCACAGTGGCCAAGCAGATACCTGTGGAAGCACTTTCTCCTCCTGCAGTTTCCAGCGACTGGTTTTCAGAAGCGCCCCTGACTCCAGCCATGGAGACAGGGGATAGTGGTCTTGGCTCGTAGCCTTTGCTAGCCCTCTCCTCCTTCAGGGATTTGTCCAATTCTCTTTTAAAGGCATCCAAGTTGGTGGCCGTCACTGTCTCCAGCAGCTGTGAGTTCCATAGTTATGCGAAGAAGAAACCCACGGGTCAGTAGTGGAGTGCAAAGAGTTCTGGGTTCGAATCCCTGCCACCTCCAATTAAAGATGTCTGGGGAGTGGACCTCTCCCATTGCCACTTGGGATAGACAAACTGGTTCTCAATGGGCTGGTAGGTTGGCTTGGTGTAAGGGGCCCTCACCTCTTCGTCATGGAAGCACAACG
Organism: Darevskia nairensis; assembly: GCA_034642065.1. Lineage (NCBI taxonomy): Eukaryota > Metazoa > Chordata > Lepidosauria > Squamata > Lacertidae > Darevskia > Darevskia nairensis. The sequence continues at coordinate 35,806 of JAWWNI010000143.1, forward strand.
AATGGCTCACAGCATTTGCATGTGAAATAAAGAGGCATAACTAGATGAGTTTTACAATCCTGGAGCAGGCAGGAGGGGAGTGCCAAATTTAGAATTGTATTATGGAGCTTCAACAGCTAAGGATTTTGGTTTTTTTTGTTTTTTAATCACAGCACTTTAATAGTGTGAAACGGGACCCCTGGGACAGAGCGCAACCGTCTTTGCGCATGTAAAATACCAGCACACCATCTGCCAAGGAGAGGGAGCTGGGAGTGGTGCTGTTCATCCATAAAGCATAGGAGAAGTTCATAAAAACGGATATTAGTACAGGAGGAGCAATACATAATCGGAATGTACCTTCTAAGGCAATCCTAACTCAACGTGGCAGCCTCTGACTGTTGTTGGACTACAAACGGCACTTGGGTGTGATGCTGGAATTGAACCGCTGCTGCTATCCATGCGTCAAAACTGAATCGCGAGTAGTTCCCATGCCAATAAATCCAAGGGATTGATGTCAGTTTGAATGTCCCTTTCTGAGTCCATCTCATTCATAGAATCATAGAGTAGTTAGGGGACCCTGCGTGCAACTCGCTTCTGCAGGAGGCCGTGATGGCCACCAACTTGGATGGCTGTGAAAGAGGAGCATGGGAATTCATGGAGGAGAGGAGGGCTGTTGGTGGCCACTAGCCACAAAAGCTGTGCTCTGCCTCTGCACATAGCTGTCAACCTTCCCTTTTTTGGTGGGAAATTCCCTTATTCCAACGCCGTTTCCCGCTGCTATCCCGGATTGTTGATATCCCTTAAATTTCCCGGATTTCAAAGGAAGCAGCTCCTCTCCCTCCCTGCCAGCTAGGGAGACTCCTCAGCTGCGTTGCTCGGCTGCGTTGCTCACCAATAGTTACAGAGAATAGGATGCCATTAGACAACAGCACTGTTTGTGCTTTGCTTGCATGTAAAATCAACCACTCTGGCCCAGCCCACAAATACACTCCTTCCAAAAGAGTGTTAAAGGATGCAAAGCCTGCAACACATTTGTATAATAAGTCATTAATGGATGCCAGAGAGCCAAAAGAGTGAACCTGATCAATCCCCCCATGAAGAATTGACGCTTTTGAATTGTGGTGCTGGAGTCCCGTGGACTGCAAGAAGATCAAACCGGTCCATTCTGAAGGACATTGGCCCTGGCTGCTCACCGGAAGGACAGATCCTGAAGCATCATATGAGAAGAGAAGACTCCCTGGAAAAGAGACCCTGAGGTGGGGAAAGATGATGGTGTGTAGCCTGGTGTAAATTAATTTGTAGCCTGGGAGGCTTAGCGAGGCGTGGACTGTCCCCGAGAACGATAGACTGTCCCCGGGACAGGTGAGGCTGCTGATCCCTTATTTTCAAATCCGAAAGTTGACAGCTATGCCTCTGCAGCTGGAGGCAGCAGTGCTTTTGAGTGCCAGTCATCCTCCCAACAAGGCGTCTGGTAGGGCACTGTGAGAACAGGATGCTGGATTAGATGGGCCAGGTTATTCTTCTTAGGTTACTATCTTCTAAGAAGTGGAGCCAGAGACACAGGGGACCTAGAGTTGTCGCACAAGTGTGTGTGTGAATATATGTGTGTGAAAACCCACTCCAAATATCTGCTTTGAAGTAATGCTCTGGATCAAAGACGTGAAGGGGTTCAATCTTACTAGGTGCAGGTCTCATGCGGAGCTGGGCAAACCGAGTGCTCAACCCACACTCAGTAGCCCCAGTGACTTACCACGGTTCCCGAATTACTGCTTGCTGGCACCCCCAACAGAGAATCAAAGACCTGTAGATTTGGAAGGGACCCCCAGAGGTCCTCTAGTCCAACCCCCTGCAATGCAGGAATCTCAACTGAAGCATCCCTGACAGGTGTCCACCCGACATATGCTTAAAAACCTCCACGGGTGGAGAGTCCACCACCTCCCAAGGGAGACCAATTCGCTGCCAAACAGCTCTTCCTGTCACAAAGTTTTTCCTGATGTTTAGCTGGAATCTCCTTTCTTGTAACTCGAAGCCATGGGTTCGAGTCCTACCCTCCGGAGCAGGAGAAAGCAAGCTTGCTCCTTCTCCCTTGTGACAGCCCTTCAGATATTTGAAGATGGCTCTCGTATCTCCTCTCAGTCTCCGTTTTTCCAGGCTAAACATACCCAGCTCCTTCAACCATTCCTCATCAGGCTTGGTTTCCAGGCCCTTGACAATCTCGGTCACCCTCCTGGTCACCTTCCAGCTTGTCAATCTCCTTCTTAATCTGGGGTGCCCAGAACTGGACACACCTCTTCATCCAGACATTATGAATATGACAGTTCAGTGACACATTTGCAGGCAGGCAAAGGTGGGGCGGAGCGGGGCTTTTGAGGGGTGGGGCCTGGAGACATGGGACTTAGCTTTGGAAGGGGTGTGGCCTTTGAAAAATCCTGAGGGCCAGGCGGAGAGGCTTGGAGGGCCACATTCCCCCTGCTGATCTAGTAAGAAGGCTGGAGTTTCCTAGTCAGAAAGAAATGCAGTCAAAGTTCACCTGAACTAGGGAAGGCTTGGTTTTTCCAAGGACTTTTTCGTACGAGCCGTTGTGGGATGTAGGCGGTCAACTGGGCTGGATGACCTCTGGGATCCCCCCAGATTTCCAGACATCTCTGTTCTCAGGCCCTTTCTGCTCCTCCGCGTTTATCGGACGTCCCCTGCTCACATGCGATGCTTCATGACCCAGCCTTTCTTATCCCAGCGCGTTGCAAATCCAAACTCCACCAGGACAAGCCAAATGCACATAATTTATTGCGGACCGAGACTTTGGGATTGTTTGAGGGCAGAAAAATTACGGCATCTCTCCGCCTGAGAACCGGCACTCTGCAAATGAGCGGTGCGGCGATAGCAGCCAAGTTCTGTGCAGCGAGAGGTTCCTTCGGCCGGGCCTGGAAAATGGCATGTTTAAGTTTGATTGCTGTTGGGGAGCTGTGATTCCCCCGGAAGGCATTCCTTATTTGCTTTACATTAGTGTTTCTTAACTGGCCCGATTCCTCCAGGAGGGGCAGAGGAAATCTCCTAACAGATAGGAAATGCGAATAAGATGAAAAGAGTAACTGGAGGAGAGAGCACAATATACGTACCTTGCAAGTCTGTCCGGAGAGGGGGTCGGAGAGGGGGTCGTTTAAATCTCCGCCTGGGGAAGGAGGAATAATGTTTCAAGGGACTGTGCTATTTCTTACACCCTTCTCTTGCACTAGTTGGCTTGCGCCCGTAGGATTTATAATTCCATTCGCTTGCAGCGGCCCCCTCCCCACTTTACGCAGAGAGGCAGTGCGGCATAGTGGTTAGGCAAACACAGAGGAAAGCAAAAGCACAGGCTTAATGTGAGGGTGAAGAAATGCCTTGGAAGGATGGCAAGAGGCAGGGCGGCGCAGTGGCTAGAGAGGCAGACCAGGAACTGGGAGGCCAGGGTTCGAATTCTGGCTTGGTCATGAAGCTAAAGGGGTGACCTTGGGCCAGGTCGCTGCCTCTCAGCCTGCCCTACCTCACAGGGTTGTTGTGGGGATTGAATAGGGAGGAGAACCATGTTCACCGCCTTGATCTCTTTCAGGAAATGTGGGATATAAATGTATTGACAAAGAAATAAGTAAAATTTACATGGTTCGGGGCAGGTAATGTTGCCATTAACTTGCCCTTGACATCACTCCTCGTCACCTGCCCTCACTTGACAAGGTGGGCTGCTGAGTCTGGGGTGGCTTCTCCAAAGGGCCTCCCATCTTCTCCACTGGGCTACAACTGGCCAGAGAGGGGCAATAATTTTATTTCTTTTCCATGGAGGTGACAGTGGCGTCGTTACCTGTGGTCAGCCGGTCCCCTCATCCCGTTAGGGTTTAATTGGGTTTTGCAGGTTCCTGAGCAGTTTAGAAGGAATTGTTGGGATTCCTGCTTTGCGAACGGGGTTGGTCTAGATGACCCTCGGGGTCCCTTCCAACTCTGATGGTTCTGTGATTCTCAATGGCTCCGCGAGAGTTGCCGGCGGGGGCCTTTCCTCTAAAGAGCCCCATCCAAGGTGTCCTTCTGTTGCTTCATTTGGTGGAAAATGCAACAGGCTCTGCACACCTGGCTCTGCACATAATCGATGTGAGAAGGTCCCTCTCTGCGGAAGAGAGCGAGCTCAGCAGGCCCAGCGCTTGCCGGAGGCTCACTGCTGCGCGGAGAAGTGTAAAATTACAGGATTTGCAAAGGGAAGCAGGGAGAATTGGCAGCAAAGAGCAACTCTCGCGGGCTCCTTCTCCCTGTCGCCCCCGGGGGTCTCTGCCACCCAGCGGTTATCAAACTTCTTTCTCTGGGACACACTTTCAGAATGAAAATTTGCTCGTGCCATCCCAATTTTTTTATTAATTGGAAAACAATTAGAAGCGACTCCTAGCAGTGTTTACAACGCAGAACATAACTGCTTTATAATATGACCACGGGGCACCCACAAAGTAGAAAACAATGCAGCTACGTAAGAACATAAGAATCGCTCCCAATTACATATAATAGAAACATAAAATTGTAGAATTGGAAGGGACCCCGGGGGTCATCTAGTCCAACCCCCTGCAATGCAGGAATCTCAGCTAAAGCATCCAGGACAGATAGGCGCCGTACATATGAGAGGTGTGAGCTCATTTTTTGCCGGGTAATCTCATTTATATTAGGCCTAATTTGAGACAAACAATCTTCCACCTTCCATCTTCTCACCAACACAAATCTGATCTTTCAGATTTGTCAGAGTTGAACATCCCGGTTCATGACAATATGTCGCGGAGAGCGGTTAGAAGCATAGCCAGTGCCCGTAGCTTTGCATGCAGACAGTTGCAGGATCAGACCCCGACTGGCTCTCTTGGGGAGGAAGACTGGGAAGCAGCATTTGCACTGCAACCCACAGAGCCACATTTTCGCAGTGTTGTGCCATGACTGGCTCCAGGTGCGAGACCAGGTTAAACCTCCCTGGGTATGACCTTGGGCCAATCACTGCCTCTCTCAGACCAGCCCACCTTGCAGGGCTGTTGTGGGGATTAAATGAGGAAGGTGGGAGAGCCATGTGCGGCACCTAGACCTCCTTGGAATAATAATAATAATAAAAAAGTGGGATATAAATGCAAAAAAAATCAAGGCAGACTGTTCTCAGAATGCTCTATCCGCCAGGGAGCCACTGTGAGCGGCTGTGGCAATGGTCCCTCCTTTTCTCCATTTCCATTGTGGTGTGGTAGTTAAGAGCGGTAGACTCGTAATCTGGGGAACCGGGTTCACTTCCCCGCTCGTCCACATGCAGCTGCTGGGTGACCTTGGGCTAGTCACACTTCTCTGAAGTCTCTCAGCCCCACTCACCTCACAGAGTGTTTGTTGTGGGGGAGGAAGGGAAAGGAGAATGTGAGCCGCTTTGAGACTCCTTCGGGTAGTGATAAAGCGGGATATCAAATCCAAACTCCTCCTCTTCTTCTTCTTCTTCTTCTTCTGCTTATTTACAAACACCTATTATTGTCAAAGGGTTATCTTACATTCTAAATTCCAGTTCGTGCCAGCATCTTCACCTTAAATCCAGTCCGCACTTCCTGAGAGCCATTGTGGTGTAGTGGTTAAGAGCGATAGTCTCGTAATCTGGGGAACCGGGTTCGCTTCCCTGCTCCTCCACATTCAGCTGCTGGGTGACCTTGGGCTAGTCACACTTCTTTGAAGTCTCTCGGCCCCACTCACCTCACAGAGTGTTTTTTGTGGGGGAGGAAAGGAAAGGAGAATGTTAGCCACTTTGAGACTCCTTCAGGTAGTGATAAAGCGGGATATCAAATCCAAACTCCTCCTCCTCCTCCTCCTCCTCCTCCTCCTCCTCCTCCTCCTCTTCTTCTTTCCTTCTGACCTCACTGTTTGCAATCCTAGATTTCAGATCCACCCAGATTTCAGATCCGGGACATCCTGCTCTGTCACTCAGTCTCCCTTAGCCCTTGAGTTTCACCAGCATTTTTGAGGACAAAGGAGAGGCCGGCTTCCACCTCCGTGAGAGACGTTTTCCTTTGGCACCCCACATTTATTGGAAGTCCAAACCCAGGTGTCTTTTGGGCTCCCTTTCCTCGCCCCCAACCCCCCATCTCTCGCCACCGCAGATGGCTTGCCCTGATCCCGTTGATCGACTCTGCGCAAGTTCATTAGAGCTTTGCCATCATCTGCTCATTAATTTGTTTTTTTGCATTTTGCCGTTGTGCGGAGAGGGGGAGATCGATAACTCAGCGGAGCATCAGAGTTATTAATTCACAAACAAAGTGTGCCGGGGCTGATGAGAAGCAGGAGGAATGTCAATTTTCCATGCCGGCGTTATTACAGGTGGCCTTGAAAGAGGGCTGATTTAGCAAATCAAGGCCACCAGAGACGGTTTGTTCTTGGGCTGGAGGGGCAGGAAGAAGCTGCAGGAAGTGAGCGAGAGGACATTGGGGGGGGGGCTGTTGCACAGCTGATGTGGGTGGATGTGGGAAAGGAATGGTACAGAGGATCGCTGGTCCACCTTCCCCAGTATTCTCCACTGACTGGGAGCAATAGCCCTCCGGGGTTTCAGGTGGGAGACATTTCCTGGGGTTGAATCAGCTCTGAGAAGAAGAAGAAGAAGAGTTTGGATTTGATATCCCGCTTTATCCCTACCCGAAGGAGTCTCAAAGCGGCTAACATTCTCCTTTCCCTTCCTCCCCCACAACAAACACTCTGGGAGGTGAGTGGGGCTGAGAGACTTCAGAGAAGTGTGACTAGCCCAAGGTCACCCAGCAGCTGCATGCGGAGGAGCGGAGACCCGAACCCGGTTCCCCAGATTACAAGTCTACTGCTCTTAACCACTACACCACACTGGCTCCACACTGAGGTGTTTTGGAGAGGCTGTCTGAGTTCCTGTGGGATCTCACATGGGCATCTCTAGACTTCCAGAGTTGGCATTCTGAGAGGGCCTCCCCCCCCCAAGCAAGGCAGACAGCTACCCTGCACGAAAAGAGCCCCCCCCCAAAATTATTCTTTATTGATTTTCATACAATTTAACAAGTTCAGTTTCCATACCATGTTGAATTCCCATCCCACTCTTTCTTCCATGATCATAGAATCATAGAGTTGGAAGAGACCCCAAGGGCCATCCAGTCCAACCCCCTGCCAAGCAGGAAACACCATCAAAGCATTCCTGACAGGTGGCTGTCAAGCCTCTGCTTAAAGACCTCCAAAGAAGGAGACTCTACCACACTCCTTGGCAGTAAATTCCACTGTCAAACAGCTCTTACTGTCAGGAAGTTCTTCCTAATGTTTAGGTGGAATCTTCTTTCTTGTAGTTTGAATCCATTGCTCCGTGTCCGCTTCTCTGGAGCAGCAGAAAACAACCTTTCTCCCTCCTCTATATGACATCCTTTTATATATTTGAACATGGCTATCATATCACCCCTTAACCTTCTCTTCTCCAGGCTAAACATACCCAGCTCCCTAAGCCGCTCCTCATAAGGCCTTTGACCATTTTGGTTGCCCTCTTCTGGACACGTTCCAGCTTGTCAGTATCCTGTTTCTGTTCAAATCCTTTATCGACTGCCTTAAATGTAACATGTATCCTACTCTACATTCCTTCTTCATTCTCATTCCTTTGCTTGTATCACAAGTCCTGCTTGCAATTTCATTTGGCTATAGTATTTTTGCAGATAGTAAAAAAAAAAAAGGATCTCCACTCTTCCACAAAGAAGAGTCTCTTATTTTTGCCACAAATTTTGCCATCTTTGAAAGAGCTTTTTAAGCTCTCCACTTTGCTTTTAAGCTTTCTGGGATGGTTGGAGATTTTCTCTCTCTCTTCCCCACCCACTAGGTGCAGGGTGGCCCCGAGGGTTTGGCTATGTGCAGTATTCATGTGTGCGCAGAATTCTTGGAACTGAACCCCTGCAAAAGGTGCAATTGGGCTGTACTATCCCCCCCCCCGGTTTTATTCCTTCTCTTCCTCAAAAATAGAAACGATTTTCATAAAAGATCCAGAGTGGAGCCTCAATATTTGCATTTGTGAACAGGCATCGTTTGGGTTTCTGTGTGGAGAGGTTGGTGGTTTGGGAGATGTCTTTTCTGCACTGCTTCCCTCTGACCCATGGAAGCTGTCAGTTTGGCAAGCTTTGTTCAGAGGAGTGAGATGGCAGCGAGAGACAAAGGCGCTGAGTCAAAATGCTGCCCATGACAGCAAGCATTAGCTGCAGGCAACGCTTCCTCATGATAGCTGAGAACATAAGAGCACAAGAATAGCCTGCTGGGTGAGGCCCATCTAGTCCAGCACCCAATTCTCACAGGGATTTGAGCTAGCAGGATCCCAGGGCAAGCACACTCCCCCCTCCTGTGGTTTCCAGCAACTGGTATTCAGGAGCATTGCTGCCTCTCCCAAGAGTTTCTCTTATAACCTCCTAGACTCCCACAAGATTGTTGTTGTTTAGTCGTGTCCGACTCTTCGTGACCCCCTGGACCAGAGCACGCCAGGCACTCCTGTCTTCCACTGCCTCCCGCAGTTTGGTCAGACTCATGTTAGTAGCTTCGAGAACACTGTCCAACCATCTCGTCCTCTGTCGCCCCCTTCTCCTTGTGCCCTCCATCTTTCCCAACATCAGGGTCTTTTCCAGGGAGTCTTCTCTTCTCATGAGGTGGCCAAGATTACAATTACAAGATTACAGTTCCACAATAAACACACACATGCTCATCACTCCAAAATTTGCTGGCTGGAGGAACATGAGGGTATGTTGAAGATGTGACTGCCACAAAATGTAGATTGTAATTTTATGCTGCGAACCGCTCTGAGATCTACAGGTATCCGGGACGGTATACACATTTTAATCATCCTCATCATCATCATCTCGATGCAGGAGCATCCTCCCATTAGTCTGGAAAGGAAAACTGCACTCACTCTCTAATAACTGTGACATGTGACCGAAGAGCAGGCATAGGCAAACTCCGGCCCTCCAGGTGTTTTGGGACTACAACTCCCATCATCCCTAGCTAACCGGACCAGTGGTCAGGGATGATGGGAATTGTAGTCCCAAAACATCTGGAGGGCTGAGTTTGCCTGTGCCTGCCGAAGACGAAGCAAGCTTGTTTTCCACTGGCCTAGATGGTAGGACCTGAACCCAGTGCCTTCCAGTGACAAGAAAGAGAGTTTCCAACTCAAACTTAGGAAGAACTTTCTGGTGGCCAGAGCTGTTAAGACAGTGGAACGGACTCCCTTGGAAGGTGGTAGACTCTTCTTCCTTGGGGGGTTTAAGAAGAGGTCGGGTGGCTGTCTGCAAAGGATGCTTTAGCTGTGATTCCTACATCGCCGGGGGCTGGACTAGGTGACTCTTGGGTTCCTTCCAACTTTACAATTCTATGAGTCTATGATAATCCAGAATGAGGGGGGGGGGGGGGTGCCATCTTCCCATGCTTGGGTGATCCCCTTGTCTTGATTATCCCATCTCAAAGGCTTGAGCTCTGATATTCAAAATAAGTTCTGGAGTTGCTGGGAAACCTTCCAGAGACTCTCTCCATGTCCCTCCTCTGATTTGATGAAGACACTTTCCTGGAATCAAATTCTTCATCATAATCTAATGTTCCTTATCGTGGCAGACAGAAGCCCTAAGTGTTGGAACTGACATTTCAAGCAGATTGTGTGCTCTTTGCAAACTCCCTCGTTAATTTTCGAATTTGGACGGGGGCTTTGAGATGCTAGGTCTGAAATCCTGATGAAATTGGATGACTTCTCCCCCCCCCCCAAAAAACCTGGGCACTCTTGCTGCTGTATGGGCATTTGTAATGGAAAGAAAAGAGGTGCCTGAGTGGCTGTTCCATCATCTTCTGTGGTTGTTTGACGGAGGAGAAATGAAGATGAACAGAAGGGAAGAAGCTTTTCTCCCTGCTGCTGCTGTCTCTGCTCATTTGATCCTTGCACAATGCAAGTCCATCATCTTCTAACCAGATAATAATAATAATAATAATAATAATAATAATAATAATAATAATAATTTATTATTTATACCCCGCCCATCTGGCTGGGTTTCCCCAGCCACTCTGGGCGGCTTCCAACAGAACATTAAAATACAATAATCTATTCAACATTAAAAGCCTCCCTAAACAGGGCTGCCTTCAGATGTCTTCTAAAACAGTGTTTCCCAACCTAATCTAGGCAACGGAACACCTGTTTTAGAGAAAAAATCTCGCGGCACAGCACCCACAGCGCGCGGTTTTTTCTCCGGGGGGGGGGCGGCACAGTTTTTTTTTCGGGCCTCCGAGGCCCAGCGCGGCTTCTTCCCGCGCTGGGGAGGCCCGGCGGGGCTTTTCCCCGCGCCGGAGAGGCCCGGCGGAGCTTCTGCTCACGCCGGGAGGACCCCGGCACAACTTTTTTTTCGGGCCTCCGAGGCCCAGCGCGGCTTCTTCCCGCGCTGGGGAGGCCCGGCGGGGCTTTTCCCCGCGCCGGAGAGGCCCGGCGGAGCTTCTGCTCACGCCGGGAGGACCCCGGCACAACTTTTTTTTTCGGGCCTCCGAGGCCCAGCTGGGGAGGCCCGGCGGGGCTTCTTCCCGCGCTGGGGATGCCCGGCGGGGCTTTCCCCCGCGGCACAGCAGCCGGTGCCTCGCGGCACACTAGTGTGCCGCGGAACACCGGTTGGGAAACGCTGTTCTAAAAGTCTGGTAGTTGTTGTTCTCTTTGACATCTGAAAGGAGGGCGTTCCACAGGGCGGGTGCCACTACCGAGAAGGCCCTCTGCCTGGTTCCCTGTAACTTGGCTTCTCGTAGTGAGGGAACCGCCAGAAGGTCCTCGGCACTGGACCTCAGTGTCCGGGCAAAATGATGGGGGTGGAGACGCACCTTCAGGTATACTGGACCAAAGCCATTTAGGGCTTCACAGGTCAGCACCAACACTTTGAATTGTGCTGGAAACGTACTGGGAGCCAGTGTAGGTCTTTCAAGACCGGTGTTATGTGTTCTTGGCGGCCGCTCCCAGTCACCAGTCTAGCTGCCGCATTCTGGATTAGTTGTAGTTTCCGGGTCACCTTCAAAGGTAGCCCCACGTAGAGCGCGTTGCAGTAGTCGAAGCAGGAGATAACTAGAGCATGCACCACTCTGGAGAGACAGTCCGCGGGCAGGTGGGGTCTCAGCCTGCGTACCAGATGGAGCTGGTAGACTGCTGCCCTGGACACAGAATTGACCTGCGCCTCCATGGACAGCTGTGAGTCCAGAATGACTCCCAGGCTGCGCACCTGGTCCTTCAGGGGCACAGTGACCCCATTCAGGACCAGGGAGTCCTCCAGATGCTGAGTGAGCCCAGTTTGCAGGTTTCACTGCACTCTTAAATTTTGGATAGTCCGTTTCCTCTTCTCTGCACTGTGCTTCCAGAACAACACTCGACTCAATATGCAAAACATACAACTGGCAAGCCTGTATCTGCAAACTCAGCTGCAGCCTCATGTTCACCTTAGCAATGCTGCTGGTGTTTTGCCACATCCCAAGATTGCAATGTACCGTGTGATGCATTTCTCATCCAATTCTTAAGGAACTTGGGAAGGCTCTCCGCTCTTTTCAGCCTCCTGTTTCAGCGAGAGGGTCTGGCAGGAGGTACATGGGGCAAAGCAGTAATTAAATCCAAGACCGTCTTGGTAATAAACCGGGGGAAGCCATGCTCAAAGCAACAAATTGAAATTAAATCAAGGACAACTGTGAAGTATTTTTCTTTTCCTGTGCGTAAGAAGCACGTGCGAGATTAAAGCAAACTGGCCACTTTAGAGAGCGCCTCGAGGTTTGCTCAAGCTATGAAGCTGAAAAAGAGCCAGCAATGTGATGCTGCGGCACAAAAGGCCAATTCCTTTTTAGGGCACAATTCACCAGGAAAGTCTTGCTGTGCCCTTTCGCCGCTCCCATTCATCTCTGTGTGCCTGGGGCAGAGGAACTCCCCTAGGATTTACATTATTGGGTTTCCGGAACAGAAATATTTGCTTTTCTAAATCTTGGGAAGCAAACTTAGTACTGGCAGGAAATGATTTGAAAGTTTGCATTCCGTTCCAGGCAGCCTAGTTCCGTGTTGACAAGCTGGGAAAGATTCAGAGGTGAGCTGAGAAAACAAATGGCACCCAAGTCCCCAGTCCCTCTCTTTTCTAGACTTCTGTTCCCCGAAAGCTCAACACGTGGTTTATGTAATAAAAGAGCAGACAACTTTATAAAACCACATTTTTTAAAAAATCAACCCTGACAGTAGCCTGATGGGCCACAGAATGCTGGCTGATCATTTCAGGGAGCTGGAAATTGTGGGGGAAATGGAATAGAGTATCCTGGGAAGGGCACCACTGATGGGCTGGCACCCCAAGCAGCTCTCCAAAGTGCAACATTCTGCTGCGGGTCCTGTCGGTAAGGTCTAGTTTTCCTCCACTTCTGTAAGCTCCCAAGTGGTTGGATTTTGACCTCTCCTTCAAGTGATGGCTGAGTTCTGGCCTCCCATGCCTGGCCTGGAGAAAGTGGATAGAGGACAGTTTTTCTCCTACTCTCTTAACCTTAGAACTCGTGGAGCTCCAACACAGATGATGAAGATGATGGTGATGATGATTTTATTATTTATACTCCGCCCAACTGGTTGGGTTTCCCCAGCCACTCTGGGTGGCTTACAGCACATAAAATATGTAAAATGTATATACAGGTAGCTGTCATACACAGGTGACTGCAATTCTTGATCTCAGTTA